>OZ020516.1:29271322-29549508 GCA_963971425.1 Bryoerythrophyllum caledonicum | reverse complement strand
GCTCTGCGGCGCTGCGCAGGGAAGGTAGGCGCACAACCTTCTTCACATCTCCTCTCTCTTCACACCTTCTCTCACACCCAAACCATTATCCTCCTCTCTCCCAAACCCTAGCCACCCACACATTCTCTCCCTCACACCTCCCCTCCATTCCTCTCCCTCACAAGACCTTCTCTCACAAACCCACAAGCCTCTCACTCCTCCAAACCCTCTCTCACTCTCACAGCCTCCCTCACAGTCACAGCCAAGGGTGTGCGCGCGCACACCCCTCCTAGGACTTCCCAAGTTTGCAAAGGATTGATACCCTTTGTTGAAACCCTCAAAACCAAACCCTAATCCAAACCCTAAGTTGATACCCTGACTATATACCCTGGTTGATAACCAAATGTGATACCCAAGAAGACATACCTTGATGGTGATACCCTTGATATTAATACCCGAAGTACCTTGGTCCATAAAAGATGTTGAGAATATCTCAACCAAATATCGTTAAAAATGATTATTTTAGTGCAATTAGCAAGGGAAAAAAAATTAACTATTTTTTATAGGTTTAACCGTAGGATCTGAATAAGGACTTATTAAGTAATATGCTCACAAAATTTCATAAAGTTTCACCGCACGGATTGAAAGATTATAATGTTTGAAGTAGTGAAAAGGCTCATTTTCTTCCCTGCGTTTTCTGGATCAGCAGACTTTGACTTCAATTGGTGTCACATTTTTGCACTATAAAAGGTCTCAATTAATGACCATAATGTTAAGCATGATGTTACTTTTTTATGTACTAATTTTTAGAGTTAGAAAAGGGGTGTAGCATATTCAAAAAAATTGTGCAATGAGTGGAGGTTCAAAAATTCTCAATTCACGTTATGTTTTTTGGTGAATTTGATATCGTTTGAAAAGAGAATCCAAATGGTCAATACAAAGGTTTACATCAAATAATGTCGTAGGAAAAATTAAAAGTGGATCATACGAAGATCTCAAAGTTTTATGTGGAAAGGTAGAAGTTTTTTGGTACTCTCCTCGAAAATGTGTGACAATGTGTGAAAATAATTGATTTGGAGTAATATGCTATTTTTCCTATAAGAACTAACAACATGCTTAACATGATGGTATTGGATTTAGATCTTGTGTAGTGCAAAAGTTTTTAGAGGTAGACAAGGGGTGTAGCATATTCAAAAAAAATGTGGAATGAGTGGGGGTTCAAAAATTCTCAATTCACGTTATGTTTTTTGGTGAATTTGATATCGTTGAAATGAGAGTCCAAATGGTCAATACAAAGGTTTACATCAAATAATGTCGTAGGAAAAATTAAAAGTGGATCATACGAAGATCTCAAAGTTTTATGTGGAAAGGTAGAAGTTTTTTAGTACTCTCCTCGAAAATGTGTGACAATGTGTGAAAATAATTGATTTGGAGTAATATGCTATTTTTCCTATAAGAACTAACAACATGCTTAACACAATGGTATTGGATTTAGATCTTGTGTGGTGCAAAAGTTTTTAGAGGTAGACAAGGGGTGTTGCATGTTCAAAAATATTGTGCAATGAGTGGAGGTTCAAAAATTCTTATTCCATACTAATAGTGACTATTGTTTTGTAATGATATACAGGTTTTTTGAGTGTTGCGTTATGGCACCACCAAATATTGATAGAATCTGGGAGAGCCACGGCTGGTGGATTGCAGAAGTGGATGAGTCGAGTGCCTTCTTATGGGTGACGGATTATCCCTTTGAGTTGGGAAAGCGTACATCGGCGTTGGGAAAGAGTTTTGGCAAAATCCAAGCAATCACTCTTCGATATGATGATATGGTATACGTTACTTGCGTAGTGGGTCCATGTCAATCGGAGGTGAAGACTTCTCTTTCGAAGAAGTTGCTATTGGCACCTGTACCTTTGAATCTTCTTCAAAATCCAGGTCAGGTGAAATTCCTCAAATCATTGCAGACGTTTTGATTAAACATCTCTCTTGCGGTACGTACTGCTAGACACAACAACGTCTTATCCTGTTTAGCGTTATCACCGGAGATGGTGCTGAAGGCTAAGAAGATTATGGAGGAACATATTAGATATGAAGCATTTCGGGAGAGGGATCCATCACGTGCGACAACTCAAGCCCCACCAGCAGAACCAGAAGAAACAGAAGTTTATCGAGTTCTTGCTGAGCCGTTGCAACTGGATTGGCGACCACTGGAGGGGGGGAGGGGAAATGAAGGCCAACATCCCAGCACAACTTCTAAGGTACGGACATTACCGAATCCTCCATTAATGAGTAGACGTCCTACGAAGAGGCCACGGCGTGTTGACAGTGATGTAGCTTCTGGTTCAAGAGAAAGCCCATCAAGTTTGGATCCAAGCGGGAGGAGGTTGATTGGGAGAAGTGCAAGATCGGGTGGTAGGATTCCTAGGTCGGGGCTCAGGACGTCTGATGGTCATCGTAGGGCCCCTACATCTACACCGAGAGATTTAGCTGATTTGTCAACCATGGCGCCGGAGGAAGAAGATTTTCACAACCTTCCAGACAGTATACCAAAGGATTTTGAAGACAATGCGGAGATACCACAGGATCTTCCAACTCCAATGAATTTAAAAGCACCAGTGCCTACAACAGAGGAGATTGCGAAAGGATCAGTGTGGGGGAATTTTGTGTTTAAGGCACACATAGACCGCATTGTCTCTGTGGAGAATCCGGAAACCAACCACCGGGTTTTATCACAGAAGAGGGTCATAGAAGTATTCAACCGCTTACGAGACCCAGAATCCACGACTCGGGTGAGTAGATTGGTACTTCGACCGATCAGATACATCGTGCATACTACCACCAATGATGGTGTCGTTGAGAAGGAAGAGCTGCCATTTCCATTGGTAGGTACTGCACGAGAGTTTGAGCGCATGTTCATTGCATACGGGAGTGCTTCTGCACAAGGTGCTATGAGATCCCACTATTCTTGGCTTCAAGATCATATCATTTGGGAACCGGTGGATGGGCAACACATAGTAGCAGCTTGTAAATTTGCACAGCAGCAGTGGAGAGATGGTACTATGCCTTTAAACGAGTATCTGGACACGTTTGAGCGGCGGGAGGCCTCTTTTGTGGTGTATGATGATCGTCGCTTTTACATTGAGAAGTCTGCGCGGATCAACGTGGCGGAGTTCCAGAGACATTCATATTCTTCCATGGAGGAGGATTTGAGGAAGATCCGTCAGATTTGGGATCTATACGGGAGGCCTGATAGCACACTACGTGCGGACGATGCACGCAGGGCTGTTGCTTTGGTGAGTGCGGCAAGTGCAGTGCACAAGTTGCCCTAGGGAGATGGAGTTGTCACGGCGAAGAGGCTGGCCAAAAACATGGAGGATCTGACCAATCATGCATGGAATCCGAGCAATGACTGCTTCGAAGCTATCATTCAAGTATGCAAGGACTACGAAGACGACATTCTCTTTTACAGCAAGGAGGAAGAGGACAAGTGGAAGGACATGGCGAGGAAGAAAGAGCTAGATCCAAATGTGGACGTATGACCAACAAGAAAGGAGATGACGCAGAATTGGTTGAGGCCGTTAGGTAGGGTTCCGAATCCATATTATCTTCGGTTGGTAAAGTCTGCTGCAGCGAAGCCAGTGGGGGAGGATGGAGTAAGACCACGTCAAGCATATTACTTTGACGGTGTAAAAGACAAGAATCCACATCCTCGTACGATTGCCGGTGTTGTTGACCGATATCAGAGACGAGAAGCTGTGATCAATTCCATCCGTTGGTTGATGGTAGAGAACAAAGAAAGTACACCTGATTCCATGGAGGAGTTCTTCCGTATCCGTGTAGGGAAGTATTTTCCGAGGAGTAACGCACAACTTGATACGTTTGGGAAGCTTTTGAATGTTGCCATGAAAAAAGCTTGGACTGCTCCTGTGCGGGGGAAGGTGTCTAAACTGGAAGACATAGGCTACCTCATCCCCCCTTCCATCAGGTTTCATTATGGTGACATTGCAGCAGGGGGGCGTGGATACATTGGACTGTCCGTGGATGTGGGAGGACTGGCTACTGCTAATTGGGAATGGCAGATGGAAGTCAAGAGGCCAGGCCAGAGCGACACAAAGAATCTTCTTCCGGTTCGGTGTAGAAGAGGGTTATTCCGCACCGACTACATAGAATTGGGGAAACCATGTTTGTGGGTGATTGATTGTCGACGTGGCGGTGGGAGGCATGGAGATGGTCATTGGGGAGACGCCCAGTTATCCGCAGTTTTTGCACAGCTGGCATTATGGATGGCAAATATTGAACGATGGAACGTCATCTTTTTGTTACCAGCGGCCGTGTATGCCAACGAAGAGTTTTTCACAAAGGTGAAGCTTCCAAAGGGATGTACTATGCGACGTGGATGTTGGGCATTTGATCCAAACTCGGTTAATCCCTATGCTCTCGATTTTACAGAGAACAGGCGTCTGGAGCAAGTAGTAGAACCGATTGGCGATGTTGTGATTTCTATGCAGCACCCTGTGGGTACATCTCCTGGCCCGAACTATGTTTCTGGAGACGTTCCACTTTCTCTTGTTTTCTTGGATCACTGGAGTGAGGCACGCCAACCCTCTGAAGTTGATTCACTTGAGAGATCTCTATCATAGCTGGCAAGACTAGTGGGCTCATACTTGCCCCGTGGTTGGGGTTTAGTGACGTGTAACATATCAACGGCCATTCCCACGATCCTCGAAGGAGATTTCCAGGGATCTGAGGTTTTCATCATTGACGATTGTACAGACAGAGTTTCATTTCTGTACAATGAGTTGTCCGACAATTTCCAAGGACAACTGTTGGTCAGGACTGGTGGAACAAGTACTGGTTGCAATATCGTACCTGAGACCGAAGAGGCGGTTGGTGGAGTGAGGAATGAAGACGACAATGAGGATGGAGGTGGTTTAAATGAGAGATTGCCACGTTCAGGTACCACTGAAGATTTCTCATCTCGCAGTGGTTCAGACGCCGATGAAGATGGAGTGAACCAGTCTCCTCCAAGAGACAGGATTCCATCAACGCAGCGGGCGGTGGGAGATACTTCAGGGCAGACATCTGCAACACCTACAGAGAGATTGCAAGATACCGGTGTAGTAGATGTTAGATTGGCGGCAAGGGCAGGAGGGGGGCGTACATTTGATGGTCCTAGGCTGGAGATGGAGGAAGAAGGATTGGATTCTTGTGAATTTTTTTTGGTGCAGAGGAGGATTCCACAGCCTTTGATGCCTTCTCAATCACAGCCTGTATCGGAGACACAAGAGACGTTTGGAGGTACTCAGAGTGATATCGGACGAGGTTTGCCTTCCGTTCCAAGATCTAGCGTATCCGAGGACATCATTGCATTTCAGGGGGCCTTCTCATTAGAGCGAGAGATGTCCTTCAATCCTGAAGATGGCTTTTTCTACAATGATAATCGCGTAAGGCATACGCGGGAGGGTGTACCTGACAATTACCGATTTGTTGAGTGTGCATCCATTGGCATCGAAGATGTGGGAGATCGTCCAGTGTAGGATCATGAACTGTCCGCTATGGTAGGTAGCGCCATTGGACATGTGGAGGGAGTCGTTCCGCCAGAAGATGAGCTATGAGCCGTGGAGCTATATACTATAGTAGAGCATGCACGCAGTTTAGGTGGCAAGTGCGTTAGTATAATGTAGTTTGAGATGTGTCTATCGTTCGGTGGGTGGTATATATTTATATATTGGGTGGTCTATATGATATGTTCGATTTTAGAATTCCTCGGCAATAGTATGGAATTGCTTGATTATGTATGTTTTTGCATTATAAAATACAGTGAGGTACTTTACACTGTCTTAGGAAATTGCATATATATTTTTGTATCTCTTACACATTGTATTTGTAGTGCACTACTCTAAAATCCTATAATAACTCATAACAAATTTATAATCTCTTTGGGCACATGATTATGATTTTGTAGCAGGATTTGTAAACTAGATTAGAAATCATATATTTTCTAAAAAAAGGTAGCAAATGTAAAAAATATATTACTGATATGAACATGAAGATGCCAAGGTATGACACAACAAACACCAAAAAAATTTAACAAAAAACATACTAAAATTTTGCCAAATTTTGATTTAAAAAAAAATTATGAGCAAATAACTTGCGGCTTTCTACCAGCAAGCAGTGCACTTGGCTAAGTGCATAATTGCTTAATTGCGTGTTGTTTGTAGAAAAAGCTACTTTTGCGTTGAACAACATCTCTTGTTCCGTAAAGAAGATTGCATTAGATGCCATGACATTTGCCAAAACACTAGAACTTGGTACTGAAGGCAATAATGATCCCTTGTTTCGATTTGCCATGCTCGATAATGAGGTGTTAGACGATGTAAGTAAGACCTTATTCAATGACCATTAATCCGACTTAATTTCTAGTACCTTCACCTTCTTTCTAGGTCTTCAATTTCGACTGTGATTCAGAAGCCTCTAAAGTCCACTAAAGCCACTCTAGTGATGTGTTGCATGCGTAATTTAGTCATGCTTGCTTACGCCTGTTGAGTGATGTGTATGTGCTTATACCTGCTGCTTATGCCTACTAACATAGATAATTTAGTAATGCATGCTTAAGTCCAGTGAGTGATGTCTATGTGGTTATTCCTACTAGGTTGAGTGATGTGTATGTGGATTTGCCTAATGAATTGGGTGATGTGATTGAGTGATTGTTATTGAGTGACTGATTCTGTAAGAAATTGTTAACGTTGTTAAGGAGAGTTTACGGTTTTGATAGCGTAGTAAAAGAAAGTCTAACATATTTTAGATGGCGATTTCAGATGAAACTTGTGGACGTATATTAGATATGACTGAGGAAGGGAGTACTCAAGTTCAAATTGTAACCACTATTGGTGTTTCCGTTAAAACAGTTCAGAGGTTGGTGAAATTTTTAGAGAAGATAGAACTTACAAGCGCAAACCTTGTGGTGGAAGTCACAGTACATAACTTAGTGATTGAGATGTGCGTAGTGTTTTGCATTACTCAAAAAATAATTGTCACGTGTCAGTATCAGAAATTGTTCGTATATGCCCTACTTCAGTGTAAGGACTTGCCATTAAAGGACTTACCATTAAAGGCTCTTATGTAGAAGTGGCATTTTCAGTTGAATTGCCGTCAAAAAACCTTTTTTGACAACTTGTCACATTATCAAAGGTTAGATTTTGCTCAAAAGTACCGTGGATGAAGCGCAGAAAATTGGGAGCATATTGTTTGGACAAATGAATCTACATTTGAAATTGGGAAAAACTCAAGACAAGTTCATGTTTGGAAAACTACACATGAGCATTATTTATCAAATTGTATAATTCATACTTTTAAATATAGATAGACTTCTTTCATGATTAGGAGCGCATTTGCTCAAGGACAAAAGGCAGAACTTGTTTTTATGCTTAAAAATTGACATTATGCAAAGGATTTTGTGGAAGTGGTTTACGAAGGGGAATTATCTCATTCCATGGGTGAAATTCTACATGTAGTTCTCATGGAAGGTGGCCCACCCGTCCATCCCAGCAAAATATGTGAAGAATGGAGACAAACGCGCCTTCTTGAGAAACTCATTTGGCTTGCAAACTCTTCCAATTTTAGTCCAATTGAAAACGTGTGGAAGATTCTAAAAGATGGAGTACAACGTGACAAGGCATGTCCTAGAAACATAAATGCCTTAGGGCCGCTTCACACTATGCCCAAGTCGAGAGGCCGACCGTCAAAATGAGTGGCCAAACTATGGCGAGAGGCCAAACTTTTTTGCCAAAAAAATACATTAAATAATATAGATTGAAGGTTTGGTCGGTCGTGGTGTGAAGCCCCAAAGGCCAAGTCCAAAGTCCAAACCCCATATCATTACGCCAAAAAAAATCAGCCCAAAAAAATCAGCCCAAAAAAATCAGCCCAAAAAA
Organism: Bryoerythrophyllum caledonicum; assembly: GCA_963971425.1. Taxonomy (NCBI): domain Eukaryota; kingdom Viridiplantae; phylum Streptophyta; class Bryopsida; order Pottiales; family Pottiaceae; genus Bryoerythrophyllum; species Bryoerythrophyllum caledonicum. Next base: position 29,541,598 of record OZ020516.1, on the reverse strand, counting down.
ATCAGCCAATCAAAATCAGCCAAAAAAATCAGCCAAAAGAAATCAGCCAAAAAAATCAGCCAAAAAAAATCAGCCCGAAAATTCGATCTCTTTCATCTAACGGTCTAGATCTTGTCACTTTTTGATTATTTTAATAAAAAAAATCGACGGACTCTCGATTGTAGTTTGGGTCGAGCAAAATGGGCGACCCAATATTTGCTCGAGAGGCCGTCGCTTTGGCGCCAAAACTACCCAAAAGTGTTGCCATGTAGGACGACGGCCTTTGGAGTTTGGGCACAAGTGTGAAGGCCCAAAGTCCGGACTTTGGCCATTCTAGCCATCTCATCGGTGGAAATCGACGGCCTCTCAACTTGGCCACCAAGTGTGAAGCGGTCCTTAACCCCTAAGAGCCCATTCAACCCACGGGGGACGTTTTGGATTTGGGCAGGTACCTATGATTGGAAAAAGTCTTCAATTCTTCGAAATTTTTTACATTACATAGTCCTTGATGAGATCTTTGTAGAGAAGTTTACAAAAATGTATTCGGACTTACGGTTAAAAAGTTATAAGCCTTCAAAGTTTAAATGGGGTCTCTGGGCAGCAGGGGCAGCCAAGTAAACCAATACAGTACAAACACATAAATCGGGCAGAAAATCCGGTTAGAGAGGGTGAAGAAGAGTGGGCAGCCAAAATCATGGGTGGGAAGGTAGAGAACATGAAGACTAGACTTCGAGGCTCAAAGTCTAAGAGCAATAGTTCTATATAGAAAATACAAAACAATTTTAAAATTTTAAAATTTTAATAATTAATCTAATTAATAATATTTTAATAATTAATCTAATTAATAATATTTTAATAATTAATCTAATTAATAATATTTTAATAATTCATATAATTAATAATATTAATAATATTTTAATAATTAGTATAATATAATATTAACATAATAATTTATTTATAATATTAATAATATTTTAATAATTAGTATAATATAATAATTAATATAATAATTTATTTATAATATTTGTTTACTGTATATTTTGAAGACACATTTCTATATTCCAAGTCTATTCCACGAAGACTGTGACTTCAAAAAGAGTGGGTGAATGACGTGGCCCTTCATATTGTGAAGGGTCCCCAATTTCAAGCACTGCCCTCCCATATAATGCTCAATTATATTTTTTTCCAATCTTGTACAGTACCCTCACACATGTATACGTACTTTTTGCTTTTGTACGTTTCCACACTACACTGCTGCCAACTTTGGCACCGTCCTGAGGGCTAAAAATTTGTCAATTTACCATGAAATTTTTGGTACAAGATCACTTCTATGTTGAAAACATGTGTGCCAAATTTCAAGGCCAGAAGATCTATACAAAAAAAAGATATCCAAGATTTACCAACATGGGGTAGCTGTAAGAAAAGTTTCACAGCTGCCAACTTTGACACCCTTCCAAGGATTGAAAGAATTTTTTTTGCCCATGTAATTTTTAGCATGAGACAACCTCTGTGTTGATTATGTGTGGGAAAATTTTCAAGTCCAAAAAATCCACAGAATTAAAACTACATCAAAAGCTAGCAACATGTGTAGTTGTGAGAAACATTTCACTCCTAGCCGACTTTGACACACTCCCAAGGATTGGATTTTTTGGTATTTTCCCATGAAATTTTTGACATGAGACTATCTCTATGTTGATCACATGTGTGCCAAAATTCAAGGCCAAAAGATGAATACAAAAAACCATCTTCAAAATCTACCAAAATATATAGCTACGAGAAACAATTTTGAATATCCTTTTTTCTATTCATCATGTGGCCTTGGAATTTGGCACACTTATTATAAACATAGAGGTGGTCTCATGCTAAAAATTCCATGGGCAAAAAAATTCTTTCAATCCTTGGAAGGGTGTCAAAGTTGGTTAGCTGTGAATGGCTCACAACTACACATCTTGGTAGATTTTGAATATCTTTTTTTGTATTTGTCTTCTGGCCTTGAAATCTGGCACACATGTTGTCAACATAAAGGTGATCTTGTGCCAAAAATTTCATGGTATTGAGGATTGAAATCACTTGAGATGTTAATGTTGTTAAATAAAAACAAATTTTGAGGTATGGGAACGTTGGAAAAATCAAGAGGCAATTGAAGAAAATTCAAAGCTCATAATGAATCTAAAAGAGTTCCCTCATAAAGATAGTAGCAAGGAGATTGACGGACTATTTTGGCCTTAATCCCTAAAGGACCAAGTATACCTGCAGGGTACAAAATTCCTCACTTTGACTATAATTATCTTTTAATTTGCATGGCCAAAATTCACGTTATTTTATCACATCATCTTGTATAAGTATAGAAAAAGTTCCTATGGTTACTATCTCAAAAAAATCTTAGCATCTTCTAATCACTAGAGTAAAGATTCCTCCAAAAAGCCTAGGTCCTTTAGGGATTAACACTGGAAAATAATGAAATACTGAATGGAACAACACTAAACATCGCATATAGTGTAGTCACGCAAATGGTGTAATTACCCTACTACACTATTTGCGAACAAGTTCACGATTAGTATTAGCCGCCAACATTATTAATGATGCCTTAATCAACTGCCTGCTAGCCATCATGTCTTTATTCTCTATGTTGACTTTTTTCTATTTCCCACCTCTCCCTACCTCCAATCAATCGCCTACCGGCTGTCATGCCTTTAGTCTCTCTTCCTTTACATCATCAGAATCTTTGAATGCCAATAACTTACTCAAATTTTCTTCAAACTAAACATATGAGATGTTTTTTCACATTCTAACATCAATAAGAAGAATAACACCAATATGACGTACCAAGAATGCAATTAAAATTATTTTTGGTATGAAAATCAAAGAAGGGGCAAAATGGAGCGTCGAGTATTTTATGATACGAAGTCATCAAAATGCAAGTAAGTGAAATCAAAGTGGTGGATGGAAAGCTTCCATTGATGAGCATTATAACATCAATAAGGTCAAAGAAGAAAACCATCACATCATTCCAATATAAATAATCAAGTTTATAAAGGAGTTTATTGAATACTAAAAAAATTCAAATACAAAATGAAATACATGCAATAATGGCCAATATTGATTCACATTTGTCACTTATGATGTCCACTAATATTCCATGCTATCAATTCCACAAAGGATTATCAAATGCCATTCTCACAAGAAAACATCTATTTTTCCACAATTTGAGATTTATCTCAAGCACACAAAGGTTGATTTCCATTGATGAAAGGCAGACACATGTTCAAGATGATGGTTTACAATAACATAAAGACAACACTAAAGAAAATTGGCTTCATTCCAAATTGTGTATATTTTGAAAGCTCTCATACCAATCTCGAACAAAAGTGAGTATGAAGGCACTCTATTTTGGCATTTGATATCTTCCAAACCACAATTCAACTCCACCTCAAACTTTTCAGCATTGTGTAATACATCATGTACTACGACATTGATTTGTACACATTTCGGTTTTGCCACCTATACTCATGGTATGATTTTTTGAATGGAAGTGAGTAAAAATTGTACTCGGTTTTGTTTGTCACTGTGTATATATATTTGATTTCACTTCCCATCAAAACTACATACAATTCTCTTCATGTATCACTCTAGACAAATATATATTTATACCAAATACTACATACAAAGTTGGAAAATCAATTCAAGAATAAAGTATACTCCTATAAAAAGAATAATGAAATTTGCAAAATCAACCATAACATTGCTAAATAACTTCATATTGTATAATGAATCAAACTCAAAGAACATTGTATTTATGTTGTTTAAAAGCATATTGTAATTCATTTTGTTAGGTTGAAAAGAAACATACACATACTTATAAAAACACATATGAAATTCTATCTGTGGTTTTACCTCCTAAAGATGCACATGTACCTATGAAGTGCATCTCTAAAATAACACATCAAAATTTAAGTATTTTATCTCCAAAAAACTTGACACATTTAACTCTCTAGCATGCCTCACAAATAGGATCTTTCCTCCATAATATGCTTGTACCCATTGCTTCTCCCAAGGTTATTTGTGGTGGATCATTTGCCATATTTAAATCCATCAATACCACATTCATGTCAAAAATGCAACCCACATTTAATACATTATATCATGCCTTCAATGAATGAAATGAATCGTATTAGTGCCTGGAAGTGCTTATATTATTTATGTACCCACCACATGATTTGGATCAACCTTAAGCTTCACCTCTACAAGAGGCATTTACATTTTAACATGTCAACGTAAAGGAAGTACATGACTGTCATAACATATACCGCAATAAAATAGAACTACACGAAGAAACAATAATGTACGCATTGGACAGAGGAGGTGCCGAAACATGGAAGTGTAGCTTCCCCTTTCTAGTGTGCATTGCATTTTCCTGCACCTTTAGGGCTTATTAGACTGCAAGACTTCCAAGAGAAAAGATGAAAGATACAACAAGCACAAGCTCTGTAGACAGTCTCGGTTTTGTGGTAGACAATGCTCATTTACACAGATTACGACCATGAACATCTTCGAAGGATTCAATCAGAGATTCTTTTAGACAAGCCTCCTGACAAGCAATTTGAAACTGAATCTCGCCTGAAGGTCTTTAAAAGACAAGCTCATGGGGCTTGACACCAGACTTCAAACTGAACCTGGCACTCAAGTAGGTCTTCAATTCAGGGACCGCCTCAATGAGAGAGATCAGCTTGGCATCGATAGCCTTCTGATCTTCTTTCTTCTCTTCTGGAATGCTCTTCTCCTCCTTCTACACAACAAGATACCAATGTCAGGTTGGTTAATGTCGAATTAAAAAAAGGTCTCCTTTAAGTCGAAATCTGGTTTGCAGACTGGGAACAAGTTTCACGGTACAATCATTTACCTCCTTCTCAGCTTCGAAGAACTCAGACTCGCCCTTCTTAGTCTTGGTTACCGCCCGCTTGAAGTAAGCATCGGAGTACTTAGCAACATCAATTGAGGAGATGTCGACCTTGGTTGATGTGGCAATAACGTAGGCCTGGTTCACCCTTCTCAATGGAACACCGTTCACCTTGAACGGGCCTGACACAGTAAAAACAGATGCCACATTAGCAAAGCAGAGCCTCAACTTCATCACACAAACTGGATGTCATGCTGAGTTGAAAAGCTTTAACTGGCCGCACTTCTCTCGAGTCAATAAACAGAAACTACGTTCACACGAAAGACTAACAAATGAACTTAGTGTAACGAGACGAAACCTAGAAGCTACAAGGTTTCCCACTGACGATGTTTCCTAAGATGTTTCCGAACACAGCAAACATGAACTCACCAGTGACCAAAAGTAGGCCAGATTCCAACTGCTTCAGGAAGACAACGCGCTTGCCCTTGAAGTGACCAGCCAACAAGATAAGGACAGTCCCTGGGGTGATGCTTGTCCTGCAGAAGAAAAACCAGGGAGAAATTTCCAATTGTAAAACAACTCTGAAGCATAATCCAAACAAGCAACACTGCCCCGACCTAAATTGACAAGCTAGCGTGCGAGCTGACAACATCCAACCAAAGGACGAAAACCAAGTCTGAGGATAACATGCAGTAGTCGACTAATTCCGTTCAAACTCTCTTAGAATGAATTCGGGGGCTGAGTTTCTAACAACTGCAAAGCTGCATACAAATATCTAGCTGCAAACCCTAAAAATCAATGAGCTCCCACAAAATGCCAGAGATCGTACCGGAGCTTGGGCGGGTTGATGACCTTGTTCTTGTGCAGAGGCTTGGGGACATCCTCGGCGGGGTAGAACTTGGGCGCCCGGACGGCGGGAGCCGCGGCGACCGCAGCCTTCTGGTGCGTGGGGAAAGTGCCGCCGTTCTTAGCCTTGATTGCCCACAGGCCCCGCTTGTGGTAGGTCTTGGACCTGCCGTTGCGGCCAATGCCGCGCACCAGCTCCTTGTTCCTGCTTGCTCTCGCTGGCTTCGCCATGGCTGCGAGTTGGTCGAGGGTTTAGGTCTCCGACGACAGAAGCGCAGGTTTGGCGAGGAAAAAGACCCTCCTCGTCGCCCCTTGCTCGCCCTTGTCCTCCCCGGTCCCAAACCCTAAACCCCCATGGATGGATGAGTAATATCACTCCTTTTTTTGGATGATCCCGTCTCGGATGAAGGTGTTAAAGTAAAAGTTCGTAAAAGTACATGTAAAGTAATACCCGCAGGGATGGCGAAGCCCACGAGAGGCTTGCACTTGTTTCTCATCGTGGATGCGGCGCATACAACATTTGTTGCTTTTTCTCGAGCTTAGGATTTGCTTGCGGGGTGTAGTGGTACGTTTGCGTGCAGGTCAAGAAACGAAGCGTGGGGTTATAACTTTGATCAAATACCAACACATTAGGGTTTCATGCTCTAGTTGCGGAGTTGCAGAGCACGAAGTCGTCGGGATGGGGGGCCACGGTGGGCTCAACATTCTGCCGCAGAAGCGGTGGAATGTGTACAATTTCGACAACAGGGAGAAGGTGAAGCGCGATGAGGAGAAGGCGGCCCGTGAGGAGGCCATCGAGCGGCAGCAAGCCCGGCAACGGGAGGCGGAATTGCGTCTGGAGAAGCTCCGGGAGGTCGCGCAAGCCAGGAGGGGGGATCCGAGTGAGCTGCGTATTGCGGAGGGAGAGCAGCCGCTGCTGGAAGATGAACGAGAGGAGGAGGCTGAGGCTGTTGTAGAAGCGGAGCCGGAACGGCCGAAGCACTTCAATTTGTTCGAGCCAGTGCAGAGCAGTGCGAACCCCAAGGGTGGCAAAGAGTGGATTGATGACCTGAAAGTGGGAAGCAGAGGTGGTCTTGATAAGCAGGATATTCGGGAACTGAAGAGGATGGAGAAGGTGGTGCGTGCGCCGGAGGACGAAGGGTATGAATTCGGCTGTGGACTCGTTGGGAAGGGTGGGAAGAAACCCTGGTATTCCACGAAGCGTTTCATGGTCGAGAGAACTAGTGATGCCGGTGGAGCGTCGCGCAGATCGCGGTCCAGCAGTCCTGGTATGGCCTCTTTGGGTTTCGCGTGTTTTGATATTGTGTCTACACTTTTTTTCTGTGGAAGTTTTTTCCATAAGATTAGGGTTACTGAGCATATTTTGTGTCTGGGCTCTGATCTCACGGTTTCTGCCAATTTTCTGTTGTATTGTGGTCAAAGTAAGTCATTCGTGAATTCGTGAATATGTTGCTGTTACAATCTAGAATCCGTCTGCAAATATCGACGACTGGACAAGGTTTGGTCTTGGTTGGGTACAATTTGTGATTTCCTTATTTGTTGACAAGTTTGTTGGACCGATCCAGATGAGAAAAGACCATCGAAACGGAGCAGGAGACACGAAGAGAAATCCGGAAAGTCCGAGAAGCACCTGAAGAAGAAAGAGGAGAAGCCGAAGAGTGGGAGGAAGACAATCGAAGAGTTGAGAGCGGAGAGGGTGACGCGGGAGCAGCAGGAGAAGGATAAAGCGCGGAAGGTAGTACTTGCGAACAAGAGAATGAGTGGTGATGGAGGCTATGGTGTAAACCGAAGCGGGAGACCATACTATCACCAGAGCTTTGGCAATGCAAGATGATGGGTGGACGCTTGTAGTTTCATTCTCAAAAACGTAATCAGACAGATGTAAGGCATATTAGAGTTCTCAATAGCTCGGGTCATCTGTAAACATTGTATCAATATGATTGTCAACTTCGTCCAACACCCGTGTCTGTGTATGCAATTGCATGACGTAAAAACTATTTTATATTCTTCTCTGGTGCGAAGGGAAGTCACAAATTCAAAAAAGGAGCCTCCTTTCTCTCAGCATGTTTAAGCGGACTCCGGCTTCCACTCGCTCCACTATTGTACAACTGCTCACTAGACAGTCTTGGGGTACACACTCAAACGATGAGTGCAATCCTGTCGCTCTCTTCACAACCAGAAACACAAACAGAGCGGCCGATGATCGCTAGCTATCCCCAAACCTAAACGTTGCAGTGTGTCGAATAAGGTTTCTCTTCACTCGACTTACTTTAATTTTCGACTAATACGTCCGGCCCAATCTGGAAGGAAAAACTACCAGTCACTGATCACTTAAGCTGAGGAAGACACCTTCTCCGATGCAGGCTTCGCCTTCGGAACTGGCTTCTTCGGCTTCGGCTTCGGCGGGGTGTCATCCAGAGTGATAAGACGCGTATCTACGTCGTAAACCATGTTGAAACTGCATGCGTCACATTTCACGGTATTCTCCTTCCCTGCGCTGGGAATGGTCAATATGCTTCCGAAGTAGCTGTTGGTCGCCGCTCCACAGTTCGGGCACGGGCCCTTTAGAATAAGGGCGTCCTTCAGAACCAGATTAGTGAGCGACTGCGCGATCAGGTACGTCGCGGGCAAGACAATGAACCACGTGAACAAGAAGCTGTAGGGCTCCGGAAGCTCAAGCAAATATGTGATCTCAAACCCCGTGATATCGTCCAGGAAGAACACAATCCCTAGGGCGATGAGCGCAGCCGGCAAGTTGAGCAATGTCATCTTGAGATAATCCACGGTCGCGTCACTCACCACCTTCTTACTCCGGATACTGCACCGCGGCCCGGCTATGGCCACCTTGCTCCCCTTCTGCTTCAGCCTCAGCTTCAACTGATCGAACTCCTGATCGCTCAGCATCGGGTTGCCCGCCGAGTACGACATAGACGCCTCCAGAAACCGCTGCTCGTCGGAGCTCAAAATCACCACGCTGCTCCCCTCCCACGTCAACTCCTCCTTCAAATTGTCAAACTCCTCGTTCGACATGATCGGCTTCGAGTCGAAGTAGAAGCTCTGCAGCGCCTCCAGAAACTCCTGCTCCATCTCCCCGAGCGTCTTCTTCCCCTTCTTGCTAATGTCGCAGTAGGGCAAAATCTTCTCGTCCAAGTCCGACTCGTCCCCGGGCGTCGTCGACGCACTCTTCTCTCCCTGCTCCGCTCGCACCACCACCACCACCCCGCGCCTGCCGCCCACCCATCTCCGAGCGCCCGCCGCCACTCCCCGCGCGCCCAACCGCAACTCCCGCACCGCCTGCACGTTGCGGCCGCTGCAGCTACAGATCATAAGCTGGGAAGTGGAAGCAGGCACCGCCAGGCCCGCAACCAGCTCCATGGCGAATCAAATGCGAGCACGACGAGCGAAACGCAGCCCGGGCGAGCAAGCAGAGCATGCAGAGGGGGAGCGGCTGGAATTGGTGGGGGGCTTTGGCGAGGTGGGTGAGCGCGCGGCGGAAGCCGAGGGATGGAGACGGCAGTGGTAGAGAAGGCTTATCCGCGTCGGGGCCACACCCCGTCCACTCGAATGGCGTCGTGTGTGGGGCTCGGAGGCAACGAGGATGCGAGTGGGATCGAATTTGAGGCCCAGTTTCGCGTCGTGTGTTTTCCAAGAGTCCGGGCGCGTGCATGCATTATCGCGCAAGTGCCTGGCTCGAAATTCTTGTGGTCACTACTCCTGCCATGCGGAGTTACTACACTAAACAATGAGAATAGTGTGGATCCATTATTGATTGGGATCACCCACACTAAGGTAAGCCCCCCTAAAACCGACAAGTTAAGGAATGTGCATATATGGAGAGAGGAGATAATTACACTATTATTTTTCAGTGATAGCCAATAGAATTGCAATTCCAACCCAAGTGATTTCATATTTTTTCGATGAGAATTGAATAAGTTATGAATTTTGAAACTGTGCAGCCATGTTTAGTGGGTGGCCAGCAATAGGTACCTTGTAACCAACAGTCAAAAGTATGGGTCTTGAGTTGGTGGTAATGGGATGGAAGGGGATTGGATGTACCCCAAGTTTATAGGCGTTGGCTATGGGTTTTGGTTGGTTATGGGGGGGCTTGCCTTAATTTGCAACACGAGTGTAATCGTCATGCAAGTTTATAACTCAAGTGGTCAATGCTTCAATGTAAGTAACTTTTATATGTTTCTAAATATTTTTGATGTTTTTTATATGTTAGATAAGATCTTTAAAAAAATATTATTATTATAGATTATTATTTGTTAATCTTGTGATCCCTGACAATTCCACGCCAAAATATGTGGGATGGAAACATATGGATGAAAAGAAATAATTTGGATGAAACTAGGGGGTGGTATACTGCACTAAGTATTTAAAGTGCAAATGACATCCAATCTAACCTCTTTATTACAACTTCATTATTCAACAACCTCAATTATATAACACATTTTTGTGCGACCAAACTTTCGTAGTCTAAAATTCCCTCTGTAATATAACTATGACACTCAATATCGTGACACTTTGATACCTCCACTTTGTCATATGATAGAGGGAATAAATGCATTGTAAACATGTTATCATGTTGGGAACAAGTTGTGAACATTCGGGAACACGTGCACCATAGATTAGGGTTCTTCTTTCCTTTTGCCTCCACCGTAAATGGGTTGGGTCTTGTGAATCGTGAATGGGCTTAGGTCTCGTGAATGGGCATAGGTCTTATGGGAGATGATGGGTACACAGATCATTCGTAATTGTTGAAGGGCCTCGTAGATCCCCTCCACACTGGAATGCAAATTTTGTTGTGGAAGATGAATGAGAGAAAAATAGGATGGAGAAGGAAAGTGATGAGCTGATAGCTTTAAAGCTTGGGAATGAAGAATTATCATTTCAAGATTCTATGGATATGCGTGGTGAAAAGTATATAGGACTTGAGTATAGTATAAATGACCTTGTGAATCTTGACCACACCCCATGATTTTGACCTCAACATGGATTTGGGTAATGTAGATGATCAGTCTCTACATGTTGTGCAGTTTTCTAATGTTGAACATCATGCTTAAATGCTATTGCGTTTTGTCATGGTCAATTTTGAAATTTTTGATGTTCATGATGTTTTGGAATTTAAAAAGATATTGAGGAGGTGGGGGAAGATGATTATAGCCAGTTGTTCTAAACAACATCAAAAAACTTTAGACACCTTCTTTGTACGTAATTTGTAGACTTGTTACTTGAGGAATTTTTTTGTGATATTTGCAATGTATAAAGTACCTACAAGCTATTCACAATATATTTCTTGTGCCTTTTTTCTTGCAGATACTTTTAAGCAACTTTTAGACATCTATTATTGTGAATTTCAATAATAACCTCAATGATACAACATTTATGTTCAAAATTTCATATAAACAACAATGTGACCTCACTATTGCAACATTTTTTTGGTATCCCAAACTTGTCATAGAAAAGACGTCAGACTATATACCTTAAGTATATAATGGGTGTTCTAAAATATATAATTGATATTCAATGTAAATAAGGGATATCTAAAGTAAAAAATGGGTATTCAAAGTAAATAGCATGTCACAACTTTATCCATGAAGGTATCGTGTCACATGGATATCACGTCATGGATATCCAAAAGGGATATCATACACAATGGATATCATATTCAGGGGTAGGGTTATCACATTACCAACCTTACCCAATTCGGGATGACATGGGTTCTACTTGTATTAATATAAATATATATATTATTATGGTTATATATAATGTACATAGAAAGATATATTATTTTAAAATATTGTTCATTCATTAAATTTAAAATTTATAGATACTATTTACATACATTATTTGTAGATTTTGAATACATTTTCCAATGTCAAACTTTGGGTTGAATATATCATAGGTGACCAAAAAATTTAAAAAGCACAGGCTAGGTTTTAAATTTTCAAGTAAAGACTCTAAAAAAAATCTAAATTTACTAACATTTTCAAACATGGTTTCTGCTATAGGACCAAGTATTCAATTGGAAGACAAATTTTTTCCTTTGATTGCAAATATCTTTCTATCCGCATGGTCAAAATTCATAAACTTTTTACCACATCATCTCACATAAGTATAGAAGAAGATCCTACATATACATTCTCTAAAGTTCATCTTGCCAATTTGTTTTGATGGAGTAGAAATTCCTTTGAAATACCTTGGTTCTTTTGGCGTTAAGCATACAAGACAAACAAATTCATCTTTAAAGTTGGACCTAGGCTTGGACCTATACTTGGCATGCAATCCTTTGTCACCACATCATATCAATCTCTATTGGGTAACCATTGTTTATAAGTTACTATTGTATTAAGAAGTATTTTAAATCACCACAATATGATTATCATACCATGGAGATTGAACTTGTGGGTTTATTTTTTCTACACCAAGTCTAAAGGGAAGACCCTAAGAATTACTACTCTAGAAAAACCACATATCGGGATTTAATTCATCAAAAAAGACATGCTATATTAATTAGGAAATTATTAGGTGAAAGTTATGAAACTCTAAATTGTAAATAAGCACAATCTATGAGATTTGAAGACATCAAAGGAGAAGTGTGCTTGGGAAAGCCTTTGCTTCAAATGACATTAAATCCATCACCAACAAATACTCCATTACAATGATTTCAACCAAATATAATGTTGAGCCATTCAATAGGCCATTTTAAAACTACCAACTTCAAGACTTAGAACCACTACACTAAAATTGAGAATTAGTCTTAAGCACAGTAATGATCTAAAATGTTAATAAGTTTTTACTTGTGATGAATGTTTTTACCAACAATATTTACAATGATTCTCCTCGTTGAATAGTATCAATAGTTGTGCTCATAGTAAAAACCTTCATCTAAAGTAAAAACTTATAGTATTTACAAATTAATTAGTGTGGTTACACTAATTCTCAATTTTAGTGTAGTCTATAATATAGGGATTGATTTGAGACCATTGGACCTTTGAGAGGCTCTTCCATCTTCAAAAAACTGTTTTGCAACATGAATACTATTTTAGATGGTATTATAAAAGTTTATTGATATAATTTGGAATTTTGGGTGAAATAAAGGATTTTATATATTTATAAATTCCACCATAAATGATAATTTTTCAAGAATTTACAATATGCTAAAACCTTATTGTTCTACAAGACTATAGTTTTTAAGAAATTGGCTACCAAAGGTTTTATACTTTACTTTAAAGTAATGGATATATCATGCTTGAAGCTTTAAAGTTGGAATATTTTTAATTCAAACCCTTGTGGTATCAAAATAGTTAAATATAGTATTAATGACATAGTAACAAAAAATATTTTGTTATTTTGAAAAAATTGGAATGACCATTTCCCACATTTATTGATTTGTAAATGGCGCCACGATTACATATTCTAAGTAGATTGCTTGCTACAACAACGCATGGTAGACGCATGGGCGTGAGTTGAATGAGACCACTTAAATTTCATCAACGACAATCAGAAGGTTTTACAATGTGAACTTTTTAGCTAACTTGTCGATTCCATGAATGATGGGGACCATGATCCAACATAAATCAACTAGAGATTCATCCTGCCATCATAATTTTGGAAGGTCTATGTCAAATTAATGAATGCTATGAGAAGCCATGGCCATTGTGCGTATGTTCGGATGGCTAAACCTTTTGGTAACATTGACAGCTTTGTCGTGTAAAGAAAGATCGATAACCACAACAGATCGAGAGTCCTAACCAACATCAAATAAACGAAAAACATACATTAAAACAAGTATACGTAATACACCCTTAAGGAATCACATGTGTTTTCCACAATAAGTCAAGCGACACGCACTCCACAAGGGGAGAATCAACGAGTGCAACTAAAGTAGAGAATGCGGAGCTTTCACTAATGATAAACCATCACTTACAAGCAAAGAACTCACTAATCACTCTCTAACCTTACTCACAAAGCTTGACTTGACAAAGACGTCAAGTCAAGGACGTGTGCGGCACTATACGCACACGCATACAACCCTAAGCGGATGAGAATCATCCACGGATGAAAACGGTGCGCCGCCGTTCGTCCCTAAACAACGTAGATTAGTAACAAACTAATCTACGCTAAAATCTACGATACGGAGAGACCCTCGACGCCACGTCCCGTGACAGCTGTCATGTAAAGAAAGATCGATAACCACAACAGATCGAGAGTCCTAACCAACATCAAATAAACGAAAAACATACACTAAAACAAGTATACGTAATACACCCTTGAGTGTCCCCCCTAGCGGATAAAGAGACCCTCTATCCAGCTAGGACCAAACAACACTAATAAGACTAAACGCCACGGTGATGTCGCTGCAACAACTATACGCATCCAGCCGAAGATGTTGCCCGTCGTCGAATCAATAAGCATATGAAGAAGTAACAAAGAGATGGTAGGCCGGGTGCAATGTGAGCCCCATCTTTAATCGCCTTAGGCAATTTTATTGCCAATCCCTTGGTCAATCTCCACGTTGCCTATCCTTGAACCGAAACCAGGAACTCCAACTGGATGGCAACGCACCACACAATGACAAGTCTATGAGGAATTCAAGCCGTTTCATCGGGTGAAACGTGACTCAAAGACCTCCGACAACGAGGGCAAGTCCAATCCCCGGACGGTAGAGTAGAGAGAGGCGGCGTCAAGCAAGCCATATGCCAACCACGCTGGCAATGGTCACAAAGCAACATAGTAGCCGCACCCTTCTTCTCACTACACACAAAACACGGAAGACCCTGTGGCACAACGGCCAACTCAGGACGCACGGAGCCATCAATGGGCAAATGGCAGGGCGCGCAATTCTTGGAGTGCTCACGACACTCCCGGCCATCTTTGCCTTCCAGCAACAAAATGCCACTAGGCAACACATCCTTCACACGAAGAATGGTGTGCCCAGCCTTGACGTCCAACGTCGTAGGCGCCTCACGTTGCAAATAAACGTAATCTCCAGTGGAGAAACGCCGCAACTGAGGTCGATAAGCGCCGCTGCGAATGCGAGCGTACCGTAATGTGTCGCGGTGCTGAGCGATGGATAAATTCTCCATGGCCATTGGCATGGCCCGCTTGAAGAACTCCGCTCGGTCACGTAGACACTGGATCCAAACCTCTGGATCATCCAAGTCCACAACTGGGGCCAACTTCTCCCGTACAGAACTGGGTAGAACCGGTTCCCGTCCGTACAACAACTGATACGGACTAAAAGCGGCCGAAGAGGCCTGCCGGCTAAACCGGTATCCCATGGCGATCCATGGTATCATCAGATCCCAATCACGGTGGCCACCCTGAAGTAATCCATACTTCCGTAGTCCACGCTTGACGGTCTGAACCACACGCTCCGCCAAACCGTCCGCTCCCGGATGATCTCTAGAAGTCGTACGGTGGTCAATCAAAGCCTTGGTGCACAAAGCCTCGAAAGCACCAAGGAACTCACGCCCTTGGTCAGTCAACACCTTAGCTGGGGCTCCAAAACGAGCGAGCACCCGGTCAAGGAATGCCATGGCCGCCAACTCCGAGGAGTTCTGTGGTAATGCCACAAGTTCAATCCACTTGCTGAAGTGCTCCACCATCACCAACACGTACTTGGCTCCACGTGGGGTGACAACAAGTGGCCCGGCAAAATCCAGAGACCAACGGTAGCCCAAACCCATGATGGGCAAAGGCTGCAACTGTGGTGACAATGTGTTGAAGCTGGATCTGACCCGATCACAGACTTCACACCGTGAAACGTACGTGGCCACTTGCTGATACATGCCGGTCCACCAATATTGGCTGCGCAGCATCGAATGAGTCCGCCGCACGCCAAAATGACCAAGGTCTTCGTGTACCTGCCGTACCAACGAAGCCCTCTGATCCGGTCTGGGAACTATGCGCCTAGTTCCATCCGGCCACAACCGAAATAGAAGGCCGTTCTCCCAACGGAACCTCGCTATCCGGTGACCAACTCGATCACGCTCCATGGCCGAAAGAGCGGACGGAAGTGTGCCATGTTGTAGCATGTGCAAGACTGGAACGTCTTCCCACACGTCGCTAACAACCTGGGCCTTGTCCGGTTCCTCATCCGCTGCCATATCAGGCAACGTCGATGTGGATCCAGACATCAATGTGAGGTAGGCTGCTGCATGCCACCCCGGGACTGACTCCCTGTCACAGTCCCCTTGCCACCTAGCACCAGTCAAATCCTCCTCCGATGGACTTGAATTGCGAGATAGACCATCCGCATCCAAATTCGTGATGCCCGCCCGGTGTACAACCTCAAAATCATACTCCTGGAGCAACAAAGCCCACCTGGCAAGCTTGCCAGTAAGCTTATCAGACTCCATGAGCCACTTCAAAGGCTGGTGGTCGGTCACCAAAGTAAAATGCTGCCCATACAAGTAGGGCCTAAAATGAGCTATGGCCCAAACCGCGGCCAAGGCCTCCCCCTCATAGGACGAATAGTTGGACTCCGCGTTGTTGTTGCTCCTAGAAGTGAACGCCACAACGTACTCCCGTCCCTCATCATCCTTTTGAGTCAACACGGCTCCCAATCCTACAGCACTCCAATCTGTGTGCAAGTGGAAAGGCCGTGTAGCATCTGGACGCCGCAGTACAGGCGCTGAACCGAGCTTCAGCTTCAAAGTAGCAAACGCCTGCTGCTGCTCCCGTCCCCAAATCCATGGCTGATCCTTCCCCGTGAGAATAGTCAACGACTTGGCAATCAAGCTGAAGTTCTTGACAAACCGGCGATAGTAATTCGCCAGGCCAAGAAAAGCTCTGAGCCGCGACACGTCGATTGGGGCTAAGATCTTCTACAGCGCGTCAACCTTCGCCTGCTGCACGCCAAGACCTCTTGGAACAATCATATGTCCCAAGTATGGCAACTGGTCATGGAAGAATTTGCATTTGCCATGGTGCAAGCGCAATCCCCACTGCCGTAACCTCTCAAACACCGCCTGAAGATGCCTCACATGCTCCTGTGGGCTGCTACTAAAAATGATAACATCATCAATATAGCATCGGGCAAACGGTAAACCGGTCAACACCCGGTCCATCACCCTCTGAAACTCAGCGGGTGCGTTCTTGAGGCCAAATGGGAGAAACTTCCAATGGTAGAGCTGATCTCTCCCATCCAGATCAACTCCCCAGAACGCGGTCTTCACCCGGTCTTTCACCATCAATGGTAACTCGTGGTAACCGGACCATAAATCCAGAGTACTAAATACTCTGGCGTGTCCCACCGCATCAAACAACTCCTCTGGCGTGGGCATGGGATACCGATCCGACTTGGTCTTACGATTGACCGGCCTATAATCCCCACACATCCGCTTCTCCGTCTAGTTGCCAAAGATGTCCTTCTTCGATGGCATCACCGTGGCACAAGCGTACTCGCCGTTGGAGAGCTCAATCAAGCTGGCGTCCAACAACTCCTGACAACGAGTTTGAACCCCAACTTTCTCAGAGAGACTGAGCTTGTACGGTCGTTGGAAGATCGGGTGGTCGTCCTCCAATTGAATGTGAATCGGTTTGCCTCTATAGCCCTCCAAATCATGGAGACTAAAGGCAAAACAACTACGATACAAACGTATAAACGCTCGTACCTTTCGTGCCTCGGCACCAGTAAGATGTGGCCCCAAATCCAGAGGCCAATCATCAAACTCCGTGGTCTCCTTCTCCACCGTAGAAGACTCACCGTGTACCGGCACGGCCGGTGATTGCTACTTCCACTAGTACAAAAGTGGGAAAAAAAAACCGCCCTCAATTTCATGTTGCCGTTCTTGTGACCACGCTGCCAGAATTTTGTTACACTGTTCATGTTTTGGGCTGCCGCGGTTTTTTGCTCATAACTTATTCAGGTTTTGGACGTTTTGGGCGTGTAATACACCATTGGAAAGCTATTAAAAATACGCTTCCAACAGTATATTAATCGCCCAAAGACTCCAAAAATTGTAGAAGTTATGAGCAGAAAACCGCGGCAGCCCGAACCATGAACAGTGTAACAGAATTCTGGCAGCGTGGTCACAAGAACTGCAACATGAAATTGAGGGCGGTTTTTTTTTCCCACTTTTGTACTAGTGTTCGTAGCAGAGAGGGCATTAATGCCCCCAGACCCCTCACTCACAGGATCTACAGAAAATCCCGTGTCGTGATGATAAAACTGGGAAAAGATATCCCGAGCATCCTCACGGCCAAAGTCCTCTGCCAAGGCTGCAAAGACACGCTGAGCACGAAGCTCTTCAGCTGCATGCCTCTTCAAACGAAAAAGCAACTCCGCTTCCTCGATCTCTGTGAGATGTGGCACCGCTGCCCCCTGACCATCAGAGTCTGCCCCCAGCACGCGTGGATGGTCACTCGAACGACGCTGAGCGGCGAAACAGAGGCCACATATCCAAACAAGGGTGTTGAGTTCAATGGCTTGACCCAACACATAACGGCGTTGGCCCTCAGAGATATCCGGTGCGGCGGTGGTGCCTGTCAAAAAGCCCATCGCCTGCTTCCTCTCATCGGCAGAAGGCTCCTCGAAAGTTTGGGAAGAAGAATCCCAAACCATGCCCGGACCGCGTGACGTCAAGGCAAAAGAGCCTGGATAGCACATCAAAGTGGGAAATGCCCCTCGAGTGAAACCAACGCGGTTGACCACCGCCAATGGTGGCTCATCATCCTTCGTAACCTCCGTGGAAACACGGTGGTCGTCTATAATGTCATCGACCTCACGGCGCACGGGCCGTTGCACTTGAGCAAGTGCAGAAGTGAGCGTCGTGGATGATGCCATGTTGGTCCAAATCCAACGTGGCCGATGGGCGTAAGATCCCAACGTTGCGGCATCAACAAACGTAGGGGGACCAAGAAGGTGATGGATGTACGCCCCATCCTCACGCACTTTCGTCCGTGTATCCCCCAATGGGGGTACATTCTCAAAAATGTACCCCGGTGGTGTCAATTGGTGGGTAATCCACCACTGGACGAGCCTGAGCAAATCTGCAAAGAGACCCGACCGTGGATCATCCGCACGTCCACTTCCCGCCCGTGAATGGCCTTGGCAAGGCCATCCGGCAATCACCAAGTCCACGTGACCTAACCGGCGAAGATCATCCTCACTGATCAACGTCACATCACGTGGCAACTTGCCAAAACACCCTCGAATCGCAGAAGATGGTAACTGCTCTGGATACAACACCAGAAGACGCTGAATGTGATGGTGAGCGGCACGGTTGGCTGCAAAGCCACTATCCACGTGGATATACCGTCGTACCTTGAGCCCGGCTTCCAACACAGCCGCGAGCCCCGTACCGATACCGGCAAATAACTCCACAAGGGTAATACCTTCATCCGGTGGCCGCCACTGAATAGTACGAGCCAACAACGGAGTGGAAGAGTCCACTGAAGACAGTGGAGCATCAAGAGCATCCACGATCTCTCCACTACGACAAGTGAGCTCCAACGGTGTCCCCCACGGCGGAAGCGGATCCTTGCAATGACGGGCAGGGATCGCCAATGGTGGGTGCTCGCGTGAATCCTCCACCACAGACATAAATGCATATGTCTCCTCCAAAAGTGAAGAAGCACACGGCAAGTCTGATGCCAGAGCACTACACCCAAACATAGCGTCTGTCGTCGAAGTCACCGCGCTAGCTGCGAAGACTACGGGGATGAGCTCGTTCCTGCCATCATCGGCAGACCACCCTGGCCTAATCCAGGCCTCCTCCGTCCAGTTATCCACCCCAAATCCAAGTGGATATAGTGCCTGCTGGCCCACCAAAATATCGTAGTTGGTGCGGCCAGTAACAGCGCAGTGAAGGGAGACATGGGAGAACAACGGACCAGATCCCACGCCAAACATCAACTGCAACGGATGCCGGGTGTAGCCCATGGCCTTCTCCGTGCCCCCAACCGATGTAACAATCGTGAATGGACAAGGCTCGAGGTCCAAAGCACCTAGACCCAAATCCTCGACTAGCTGCTTGCCAATCATCACTGGCTGAGCCCCGGAATCCAACATAACACGTAGGGGGGTAGCTCGAGTGGAGTTGCCATCCGTACGGCCTACCACCATGACTCCATTGTCATTCACCAAACGTACCACCCCTGGACGCACACTACGTCGCTCCCGTGCCGACCGGGCTGCAACGTCAAACAAATAAGCCACTCCAGAGATCAAGGCCCGATCCCTGGACGACTGCTCCATAGGTGCGGAAGTGGCATTGGCCTCAAACGCGGAAATAGCCTCCGCCGCCAACTTGGCCCGCATTGCCACCAAATCCTCCTCAATGGGTGGAGCGGTCACTGCTTGTGACACCTCTAACGACGGAATGGGCACCTTGCCTTCCAACATACTACCCGCCAAGTGGAATACACCGGATGGTTGAAAATCCGGTGTGAGAAAGTCCACACCAGCAAACACCGGCAATTGCAACACCTTATACGCCAAGGTGTGTGCAACATCTCCAGGACTGGAAGAAACCGGTGGGACCGGAATCGAAGTGGGAGCGGCAGTAGAAGTAGCCGCATCCGCGATGCTGAACGAAAGAGGTAGCCGGGACTGACCAATGTGGTCCGGCAAACCCGCATGGCGTGAACGACCGCTACTACCCGGTACAGTGGAAGAGGGTGCTACCGCCTGTGTAATGGTCTGAGCACGAGTGGCAACCGCTGCCACCACCTCCCCCGAAGCGCCATACAAGTAGCGATCTAAGGCTGAAGATGAGCCCTGACCCGTCACCACAGGCCGTGTGTCTGCCACTTGCCCCAAAGAAGCCATCGCGCTCATCTGCTTCTTGAGCTCCGCCAATTCAGATTGAAGTGACTTCACGGCATCCGATTCAACAGCCGAAGATCCTTGGCGCTTCTCCGGGTGAAGAGAAAAGCAGTTTTCATCAGTGTGGCCAGGCTTGCCACAATGAGAGCATGTCACAGGCTTCTTCCCCTTGCTCCCAGTCTTCTCCGTAAGCTTGGCCGCCTCGGTCTTGGGCTTGGCCTTCCTCGCCACTGTCTCCTTCTTCTTCGGACAATTGGGGTCCCCCTTGGTGTGACCGGCCTCTCCACAAGCCCAACAATGCACAACCTTTTCAGGTTGTGCTTCTGCCAAGCTACCAGTCGCCGTAGCAAGCTTCTTGAACTTCGGAGCATCCATGAGCGACGTGACCAAGTCTGTGGCCTCGCTCACACCCAACGCCCGGCGAAGCGCTTCCACCTCGGCGAACGCCTGAGCCAACGTCGCGTTGCCGTGGTACCGGAAGAGCAAATGCGGACTGATCAGCTCTACCATCCGCTTGTCGAGCTTGGAGATAAAAATCTTCACAAGTTGGCGCTCCGTGAAGACATCACCAGCCTCCGCCGCCAACCGCGCCAACTGTGTGTACATGGTGCGTGGCGTGTCTTCCTTCTCACGGCGGAAGTCTTGGATGCGGTGCATCTGATCGCGCCGAAACCCCCCGTACTCCACCTCCAGATGCGCCATGAACTGCGTCAGAGGATCGAAGGCTGGCGGGTTGCCAACCGCCACCAATGCTGCACGTGTGGCTACGGCCAAACAAGACATGGCCCTCATGCCAGCTCGTTCGCCTACAATGGCAACACCCTTGCCCTTGGAGTCCTCACCGAGGAAACTCTTTTCCTCCATGGGCTCCTCGGTGGAAGTCAAGAGTTGGGCAACCGCACTCTCCTTGAGTGCAATGACCAACTCCACACGCTGGCGCCAATACTCCTCAACCGGGCGCAACTCTGCCTCGTGCTGTGTGGTCCACCTCCCATATGTCTGAAGTGCCTCCAGCTCCAAATGCTGGGGCAAAAGCTCGAACGCGTACCAATCGTTGAACGACGGCGTCCGCTGGCGCTTCTCCTTCATCCAAGTTTGGAATCGGAGACGCCAATCGGGTAGGGAGATGCCCCCAGCCCGTCCCGAGAACCTGTCTCGCACGACATGACGGTGATCGTCCTCCATGTCGTCAAA
This sequence comes from Bryoerythrophyllum caledonicum, assembly GCA_963971425.1. Taxonomy (NCBI): domain Eukaryota; kingdom Viridiplantae; phylum Streptophyta; class Bryopsida; order Pottiales; family Pottiaceae; genus Bryoerythrophyllum; species Bryoerythrophyllum caledonicum. The sequence goes on along the minus strand of OZ020516.1, from coordinate 29,519,903 downwards.
CGTGCCCACACTCCAGACCCGAAGCCTACGGTCGGTATCCAACGCCGAAACAGGCTCAGAAGCCTCGTCGGTATCCGACCCTGGCCCAAAGTCTGTAGTGGAAGCACTCTCCGAGTGGTTTGGTGAGGGAGAGCGGTAATACCGACTCCGGGTACTCACCATAAACAAAAACCACCTCGGGATCTATCTACGGGTACTATCTAAAGGGTAAGGGTACGAACGGGCAACCTGCACCCCAACGGATTTGCGACCCAGCGGATGAAAACTGCCGCAGTGGATGAAAAACCACCGTGGATGAAAAATCGCGCGGCGGATGAAAAATTTGCACAGCAGGTCCAGAAGCTGATCCACCTTGCTCCAATCTTCTACCGCTCACAACTTCTTCAAAAATTGTCCAAATCGCACGCCGTTTGTCGCATTAGCTTCCTCTAAACGCGCTCTACAACATCATGCTAAGTACCCACAAGTTTTCTCACAATTTCTAGCTCCATAAAACGAGATTTAATTGTAGAAAATGGAGGGTCTTTGTCAAGTGAATCACATGTGTTTTCCACAATAAGTCAAGCGACACGCACTCCACAAGGGGAGAATCAACGAGTGCAACTAAAGTAGAGAATGCGGAGCTTTCACTAATGATAAACCATCACTTACAAGCAAAGAACTCACTAATCACTCTCTAACCTTACTCACAAAGCTTGACTTGACAAAGACGTCAAGTCAAGGACGTGTGCGGCACTATACGCACACGCATACAACCCTAAGCGGATGAGAATCATCCACGGATGAAAACGGTGCGCCGCCGTTCGTCCCTAAACAACGTAGATTAGTAACAAACTAATCTACGCTAAAATCTACGATACGGAGAGACCCTCGACGCCACATCCCGTGACAGCTTGTAACTTGAAATGGCATGAGATTCCAACGGAACTGGAATTGGGACAAAAAACACAAGACGGGCCGGATTTGGTTGCGTGTGTATTCAACCTAAAGTAACAAAATCTAATAATAGAACTCAAGGACTACAAAGCTGTTGGGATACATGTATTGCAATTTGCAAACAATAAAATCCTCGATTCCCTTCTTCTCTAGCACACGTAGCTGCATGCTAAATGCGCGGAATAAATAGACATGATCATCAAAGGCACTATTAATTAATTAAAACAAGAGAAAGCAATAAGACAAGTGAGTGTAGCAGATAATAAATGGTTAACGGCAAGACAAGGAGAAATGGTGAGAAGAGTGGTGTACATACTCCTTTAACCACACCAGGCTTGCATGTAATGAGCAAACACTGCCACTTTGTGAGGAGTTTGTTGGAGTCAAGAATAGTCGCTCTTATCATAAGAACTATAACCGCTTTAAGTTATGAGAGATAGCCAAGATTGGGGTCTCTATCTTTGTCCATCTATTACAAACAAAAGTTCCATAGAATGAATAGAAGAGAGCAAAAGACAAGGGCGGAGAGTAGAATTGAGAAGATAATGTGGGAAGAATGCATTTAATGTGTATAGAATACATAAGAACTAGCCATGGAATCTCACTTGATGGGTTGGGAAGGTGGCCATGGGAAACTAAAAGGTGGTCAACTGAATTAATAAACGTGGGTCTAAGTCCAAAATAACCTAACTAGCCTACAGGAAATACATAAGCTAATCTAGTCATACTCTATCTTGCTAGGTAGCCACGTTGTCAAGGGTCGTCCACATGCCTAAATTGTCGCTCCTTGTCTTGTAAATCCGCAAGATGAACAAGACACTTGTGCGAACCGAATGTACAAAAAATAATGAGGAAGACACTCTCTATGAAGGAAGACTTTGAACATCACATCAACACATAAAATGAAGGGCAAAATTTTTGCAACTAAGGTGAGGCACAAGAAGTGGATACCGAATATCAATAAAGAGAGGTGAACAAGTTCGAGTAGGCAACAAATGCCTGACGATATCGACAAGAATGAAACTAGTCGAAATATGGGGGAAAAGGTGGGGAAAAAAAATTGGAATTTTTTTGGGAAAACCAGAACCCTAAACTTGCAAGACATGAAGAAACAATGAGGCCGTTACGATTAACTCTAAACTAAAACTCAAAACCTATAAATATCTAAATAACTACTTGAAATCTTCCGAACTGACCATGAACCCTAAAGCCCACTGCGCGGCCATATCTTAAAGCGTACGCCTCCGCACGCCAAGCCTTGCCCTCTCGTGGCGCGGCATGGCCTCTACGCTCTTGTGCTCGTACCTCACGTCGCCGTAGGCCTCTGTGTGACTATGTCAAAGTCCACGTGCATATGCTCTACCCACGTGCCGGTGAAGGACTCCACGAGCTGTTGGACGAGACCACCTGCCTCCTTCCACGCTACCACCGTTATAAGACGCGCCCCAACAAATGGCTCCGCGCGCTGCCGAAGGTAACCGCCTGCCACACCAAGTCGGTTGCGCCCCACGTCTAGTCGCCCCACCGTCTGCTCGTCCCAAAACTCGTCCTGCGTCAGCTCGTCCCAAAACTTGCAAAACCGTCTGCTTGATCCAAACTCGCCCCATGCCTTCTAATCCCCAAACTCCTACGCATCATCTCGTACCCTTAACCCTAATTCCTACCCTCAATGCACAAACCATGCCATGACGGCTATGGCGGCACCATAGTTGCGATGAAGACAAGGCGGATGAGTTGAGGACGAGATCGGGCGGATGAGATAGGGATGAGACATGGATGAGACATGATGGGCGGGCAAGGACGGGCCCGGGAGTAGGGGCGGGCCGGTGCCATGTTGGCGGGTGCGGGGACAACTCTAGGGGGGCAATCTCCAACGCGGACAGGAAACCCCCCAAGCTCGGGGTTACCCGAGGTGGGGCCCCGTCTTAATTGCATGGGCTCATTTTACCCTCCCATTTTGGGGGGGTCAGAGGCTTTTTTTGGCTCTTTTTTTACAAAATTGGGGCCTATGGCCCCAGTTTAGTCTACAGGTCGACCTTTGGCTAAATTTAGGGCCCCATTCAAAAACAAAATAGGGGCCAGGTTTTGGCCCCACCACCTCCTCCCCCACCTGGTAAGTCTGAGCGTGGGGGGTTTCCTGTCAAATCGGCAATCGCCTACGCCGGGCAGCCCTTTCAAGCAGCCACCCAAGGCAGGAGCCCCAACAAGGCTGTGCCCTTGTGCACCACTCGTCGAGGTACAATAGTGGGATCCAGGGCATTGTGCAAATAAGGTAAAACTTAATCCTACTTGCCCGTGCAAGGAAAGGACACGTGGAAACTTTCGTCCTGGAAATTAGGGCTGGTGTTATGGAGGTAATAAAGGCTTATCATGTCTGAAATCGAGTCTCTGCAACGACCGCAGTGGTTTAGTCTTATCCACTACAGTACCTATTACGTTGCGTGCACTGTGAGCGCACTCGGCAGTGGTCATCTCGGTTACCGGGCCGGTTCGCTGACGGGCGCGGACGTCACCCGGCGTCTCTAATCGTGGGGACGCTGTGAGTACCTTGTGTTCTGGAATTATCAATGAAAGGTGCACAAGCCGACCTACCTCCCTGATATGCGCGGCCCCGCCTGCGACCTGGATCACTTCTATTTCCAGGGTTTCTTGTATTTCCGATTCTATATCCCGTCGGAGGTTTGAAGTTTGATGGCGACACGGACATGACAGAGCGAGAGAGAATGTGAGGATGCTTTGACAAGGTTTGTGAATGTGCAGCTGTGGGGCGCTTCTTCATTTGAGCGACGTTGTTTCTATTTGGGTTCGGCGATTATGAGTCTTCAGATGTAGACGATTTCAGGAGCACTTTCCAATTGCTGTGAGAGTGGGATTCGTTGTTGCTCTTTAAGTGGAGTTCTAGTTTTGAGCGGATGTCTTGGTCGTCGTGTGGGTTGGTGGTCAGCACTTTTGGTTGTGCTCCAAATTCGACCACACACGGGCAGTGAAGCGTTTCTGGAGGTCCCCGTTGAGTGCTTCCGGCGCGTATGTGATGATGGCAGTGGCGGTGTACTTCGAATCCGTGTTGCAGAACCAACACAAGTTGTTTAGTAGACAGCCGCCTGTATCAGTCACTAGCAGGGATTCGTGCGTGCGCACGCTTTTGAGAAACAGGCATGGATTGGAGATCCGGTTGCACTCGCTACCAACTCGTCAGATTCAGCAGCGAGGAAGGTTTTGCGTGCGATGCAGCTCTACCGCAGATGCCGAGTCGCCTTTCGCGACGCTATATGAGCTCCTTGAAATTCCGCAGCATGTAGGTGAGCATTTGGGAACTTATTTATGCAATTGCCGTTATCCTTCTCATACCACTTCTTATCATGGGTTGTTGAAAAGATACACTCTCGACAATCTTTGATGCATGCATTCAAATTCTCCATCACAGACAGCAGTGCTTTCATGGAAGTGACAGATTACCCTCATTCAGCTCCTCAAGACAGTGCAAATGTTGACGACCATATCATAACCTAACATGTCCATTACACACCCTTTTCTACAGTTCTTGATTGATATCTTCTTGTTGCTAGGTATTTTCGTTTGATATCAATATACTGAAGGTGCACTTGGTGCTACAGGTTTGCCGGAGATCAAAGTAGCGTACAGGCAAATGGCGCGTCGTTACCATCCGGACGTGTGTCCACCAACAGAGATTGAGGAGTGCACAAAGCGCTTCCTGCAGGTTCAAGAAGCGTATGACACACTCTCAGATCCTCATTTACGGGCAGATTACGACCTCTGGTTGCAGAACCCTCTCAACGCGAGGACGCTCTCGGCAGGTTTCAGAGCAGGCCATCGTCGGAGAACAGGAAGATCCGACATGGATGCGGATGTTGATTGGAAGGATCACTGGGAATCGCAGCTGCAAGGGCTCCAGAGTCGAGGAGGCAGAGCTGGGAAAACGGAGTCGTGGGCATCTCGGATGCGAAAGAAGCGTGAAGGGGATTAGAAGCCAAGCTACAGTTCACTTTCACATTCGTTACCTGGCATCTGGAATTAAGCGCCTTGAAGCCCTCGATGGTAGTATTATAGAAGTAGTGAGGACTATGTCACTTGACCCAAATGGGTTACTGAAACTTGGCCAGCACCAGGAGGTCTGTAGATATTGGTAAGCATCAGAGTTCTCATCTTTAACAGTATGTATCATATCGGAAATTTATTGAATATAGACTTGAAACTAGACGACATTAAAGCACAAAATTTTTTACTGCAATTTGTTTGTGTGATATGCTGAATAGCAATAGGTATCATAATGGGTAACTCGGAGGGAGAGTTTGGTTTTTATTTCTCAGCTTTGCGTCAATAACAGTGCCACAAAAGCCGAGTACAAGAGCCTACTCTCAAGGACTCTAGTTTTGAGGTGTGAGGAAAGCCGTCAACCCCATTGGTACCCCGTATAAACTCTGTGAGAGTTTAAAGGTCTGAATATCCTTGATAAGCATGCTTTTGGGGTTCCATTCAGAGCTGACATCAACTTCAGAGCCTGACTTGGAACTTTCAAGGAGCTCCTTGGTCGGTTGTGAAACAATCTCATTGCTCTCAGATTCAGCAGCTTGGAGCTCCAAGGCATGTCGCGAGCTGTAAATCTGGACGCTGAGCTTGCGTCGATCGGGTCCCTGGGACGCTACTTTCTGTTCGTAAAATCTCAGAAGGTCTTGCTTTTCAATGTCTCTTAATGCACCCACCTGCACAGTTTTTACGCAACATCAACGCGAATGGTTGAAGAAAGTCTTTCGAAATTCTGATGTAGAGACAAATATACCTCAATTTCCACTCTGTTGAAGACCAAGGTCCCGCTGAAAATCTCTTTTGCATAGAATCCGCACTCCTCCCACAGATTTTTGTGTTTCTCCATCTTCACTTTGATCAGTGTGTCCACTTTTTCCTAAGAATTTGCATAGCATGTAAACTGTCAGAACCGATTCCATTCCTTGATACAAGGCATCATCACATTCAGCTTCGTTGAAGCCAATACGAATTTTCTGGACCATACCCTGAACTCCTCAGCAGTCATCTTTTGCAAGCTATCCCGGAACATACTGAGAAACGCCTCAATTCGGGTATCCAGCCACATGGGATCCTGAGAAAAGCACAAATGGTAGTCAGATTTTCGAAGTAATTGAGCGTAATAATATTTCAGACCACGTCAGTTTGATACCTTGACAGTAGACTGGATTGTCATTTGAACGCCTTTGACGCCTCGAGAAGATCTGTGGTTTTAAGACATGGACGTTAGTACTGTAGTAAGCATACACATTGAAAAATTCATTGATGTAAGGAGAACCTCACTCGCAAGTTTTCTATCAGCACAGCCTTAACTTAACAACTAATGATCAAAGAGGCATCAAAACGACATCAAAATGAGTTCGGTACTGACGTTTTTTGCAGTTGCACACTGTAGCCAAGCTGCTCCACTGTCCGAAGCTGATTGAAAAAGGGCTGCTTGGCTGTAAGATTGAACAGCTGAAGCAGCACATTGTTCCGTGGCTCATCAGTTCCCACCTAACAAAAGACAACCATTTATCAGAAGACTCAGAGAATATATTTCATGGCCATACAATGCACATATCAATCACAAAAGAGAAACTCTGAGAGAACTGACAAACCTGGAGATAAATCAACACAGCTGAATTCATATCTTTTTCATTGAGCCCAGCGCTACAATGATACCAGTCGCAGCCTGACTCGAACCTCACGGTTCGTCGCTCTTTCTGCTGAGAAGGCAGGACAGGTTGTGCCTTCACCCTCGGCCCATTCAACAGGGCGTCTTCAACGAGGTCCATCACTGCTTCAGCTTCGTTTCTTGTGATATTACCTTCAACCAACAGCCAGTACCAGTTCAAGCAAACATGAAAGATCCAGACAGATTTGAGGGTCTAAGCTAGAAGAAATACCTGCCATGTAGCTTTCGGTGTGTACCCGAGACAAGAGACGAGTGACGAATGAGGATAATTTTGCTGCATCAAGTGTGGGCAACACTTGGAGGTACTCTGTCCTGTGCCGGTGCTGGTGCTGGATGAGCTGGTTCAGGTTGTAATAAGCCTGCAACGATGGCTGCTGAAATTGCATGTTCACGTACCTCTTTCTGACCTTCTCCTGTGCTCACAAACGTAGAAACCAATATAGTGAGTACTAGCGAGTTCGGATAGTTTTACAGTGAAGAAACGTATTTACCTTTATGACGTCAAATCGATCTTCACGTGCATCGAAGTCTGTTATCTTTTCCATGATCTTCTCTACCAGCACAGGAAGCTTCTGGTTGTATCCTGCAAGCACAACCTGTGGAAAACGAATATTTAGAGAAAAACTGTCGCCACCTATTTGTGCATAACATAGGCATCATAATTGCAACATGAAATAGAGGGAATTTTTACTTCAGATATCGAGGCTAAACAATTCTAGTACTCGATGAACTCTCAAGTGTGAGATATGCAATACCTCAAATCCATCCGAAGTGCGAGATATGGAGTACCAGAGACCAGCAATTGTGGCATAATATGCTGTATACCACGCACCACAAGTGTAAGATTGCAACAAGTTTCTGAAGATTGAAAACTTCTTTCGCTAGTAGATCCAAACAGAGGACAAGGTGTAGAATAAGCAAAAAAAAAGTGAACAGAGTGTGCTCCAGATGATAAAAATTGGAAGGCCTCTAAGAGCACCGACTTCTTCCTGAAAGAATGTTTCCTCCATTCAAGGACTACGAAAGTCGTGTGAAAAGCAGACTGACCATATTCATTTAGATGATCCTTGAGGAGCTGGGCAAAGATATCTGTGAGAAGACTTGCTTCAGCAGAGTAATTTGTTTCAGGACAACTGAAGTACAGGTAGATGTAAGCCTTGGGCGTTCGAAAGGTAGTATCAGGTTTGTACCAAAGCCTAGACATTGCTGTGTTTCTTACCAGAACTGGGTGTTTCACCTGCGCATCACCAAACGAGCCAATGTAATGATGAGATTTGTACAATACTGCAGCCACATTGATAAGTAGTGATGCTTATGTAAATTACCTTAGAGTCCAAATCTCGAGTGCTGAAGTCAGTAGCAATGAAGACATTTGGTGATGGGAAATGCAGCCTCGGATGGACAGCAGCAGTTTCCCACTCCTGTGAAAATGAACACAACAAGAGTTCTCCTCCGAATGAGTCATAGAAGCTGTAGAGTTCAAATAAAACCGGGAGCAGAATGTACAATGCATGCACTGCAAAACTTACCTTCAAGAGCTCCTTGTCAATGTATGTCATAACATATGGGGTTCCATACCATGGCTCCCTGTGTGTAGTTTTTCCTTCGAACTGTTTCGAAGACCAAAAGATTCTGTTCACAGCACAAGTTCAGAGGAACAATCATAAGAAGAGGAATCTTGAAACTTATTTTAGCGGAAAAATTGTCAGTCGAGTCACCAACTAGACTGACAATTCTTTTACAATTTAGTAAAGAATATGCAGCAGACCTCACGTTGTCGGGTCGCAACTGCTGCAATGCAGTGGAAAGTGCTTCTTCATCACATTCGTCCAAAAAAGTGGACCCTGCAACCCAATCTTCAAGAGGATACTTCTGCAGATACAAAGAAAAAAAGTTTTTAACAACTTAGACAGTGGGATCCTTGGAACTAAACCGTAATTTAAAAACTTAAAAAACTTCATTGACCTGCACAACTTACTTGCATCGAGATAGACAGACCAGATGCATAGCTGGAAGGTGACGTCTTGTCCCGGAAGTTGAATCTTGTTGATCTCAAAGACCGAATCTGATAGCAACGAAAAATTAATGATTAAGGAACAAGACACAAAGATCGTTTCAATAATGTGTGACCAACTTTATGAAAATACATCTTTGTTACCTCTTCGTAGAGCCAGGGGATGATACCATGAAGCTGTAGGAAACGGATATACTGGAAAGTGAGGCTCACTATCTCTTTCATGTGCTCTGATGACAAGCAAACAACACCTTTTGATAACGAACCTATTAATAATAACAAAAAAGAAGTCTAATCCAAGCCTGACATTTGTTGTAGCCCAAAGAAGCTTGAATGTAAAGATTAAAATAAATCAATCAATATATTACACAGTACCAAAACTTATCATGTGAATATAACTAACCTTGACCAGCCTCAGTAAGAGAAACATGGACGCTGAAGAAAGCGAAATCAAAGCTTTCATCTGATTCTCCGGTCTGTAAGCTATTCGCCCATCCTGCAAGTAATCAGACAAGATTAGAAATCAGCATCTTAACCCTGATAAGAATAAGGGTCTTCTAATGTTTGTGGGGCGTAGTACCACTCTAGTGCATCAACTGAAATTACCTAAGTCTTTGATGAAAGCAAAAAGAGATCCGTCAGCTTCATGGCCAAGAAGGTGGCTGATGTATGCCAAAGCTCCCTTCTTGTAATTTTCAATACTTGGGCGTACAGGCCACAGCAGTTCCAAAATGTGATGCTCTTTTACAGGGACAAATTTCACGAGTATCTGCCAAGTTGAATTTGCAGTACGAGTTAGGCTCAAATTGAGAGAAAACTTTACTCTAATTGGGGCCTCAACCATCACCTGCAAGTGCTCCTGTAGACAAGGTTGGCCTAAGAACCGCGGAGGTTCTATTCTCGTGTCCTTCACATCAGTGAACTTCTCCTGCGCTAACATCTGAAGATCGTCCAATTTTTCTGCAATTGGCCACACATGTCAGATGCTCTCATTCAAAAATAGAAAGCAACAAACAAGGCAGGAGTGCAAAAAGGTGTACCTTTGCCGTAGATCACAAGACACATGAGGTTTGAGGAGTAATGTGCGTCATAGAACTTGATGAGCTCTGCCAGAGTATCCACACCTCTTGCTCTTGGTCGAGTCTCCAGAGTCTCCAGGCTTCCTGTGCATGAGATGTTAGCATGAATTAATACTAATGTGACCAGGTATTCAAGTATGTGCAGGGGTCAGAATTGTACCTGACCCAAACTTGTGATAGGGATGATCCTTTGAGGTAAAGTGCTTCTGGACCTGCACAAGAGTGTACTTCAGATTCCCAAAGATGACATCTACTCTTGCAAGTTGAAACACAGGTTAAAGACGTAAATGTCAACATATTAATTGGTGAATAGGATAACATACTAGCCAACGTCGCCGGGAATCCGAAGAGAAATTCCTGCTATTCTCTGCAATTCGAAGATAAAAAAGGCGAATTGTTACACCCAGGTCTTGATCAACAATTGTACTCTAAATCAGCCTGGAAATCTGACGGTACGTAAACCGATCGAGTACTTTCAACGAAAGACACAATGTTTTCAAGTCCTAACACGAGAATAATATTTACCCTACCAGCATCAACAGCTTTGATCTCTCTTGAGGTTGCATCTGCTGAGAGCAAGGGGCAGATGAAGAACTGGGCAAACCTGTTTCACAAAGTCCGTCAAACACACCAAAACCTCAAATTCTTCTCTCAAATAGCAATTCACGAGGAAATAGATCGTTCATGAAAAGGGTAAGCACTGAGCTGGTTAGATAGCACTCAATCACCGATCCAGAGCCTCCTCCAGATTGTCCGCATTCACGTCAAAGTGGTAACTCGTGTACTCTGTCGATGTTGAAGCATTACAGCGCCCTCCATGCTGCAACAAAACTATTTATCAACCTTGTGCTTATACTCGATGAAACCCATTTGGAATGAAACCAAAGCCTCGTTCAGGCACTATCCGAGTGTTGCTATTTACCTCGGCCAAATACAATTTGTAAGCTCCTTCCTCTGGGTATTTCTTGTTTGAGTAAAAAAGCATGTGCTCTGCATGAACCCAAATACTTAACATCAATTTCACAAACCAGTTTTTTCCGTCGTTACGTGAAGGGCTTCATGTTGTGTTTCTCTGCTTCGAGAATATTACGTTCACCAACATTTTATCAAAGAGAGTCTGTCATAAGTATGATGGAAATTTAGGGTTTCCTGGTTAGGTCTACATTCGTGGATTTGCGAAGGAACTTGTACCGAGAAAATGAGCCAACCCCTCCAGCCCTTCCGGATTGCTGAAAGAGCCAGCATTCACACTCATCGCTGCAGCTGCCTGCACACAATTTTTGCAATTTGATGTCAACGCACTCTTGCACACCCATTGAGTAGAACACACGTTAAGATTACATACCTTATCTGTGTCTGGGTCGCTGACAAGCAGCACTCGGAGCTCATTTGACAACACTACTGCTCTGTATTCCCGATTGTCAATCCCAGGTTTGCGAATTTCCGCCGCCACGCCCATTGTAAAAGATACTCAAAAAACACCGTCCTGAAGATATTTCGTTAGAGCGAAAGATTCTCACCTGCACCCAAAAACCAGGAACGAAAGCAATGAAGCAAGGAGAGAAAACCTTACTTTCAACGGCGAGAGTCAAGATGAGACAAAATTATTCTTCACAATGATGTCTACAAAGAATCTTCTGAGTCTGGTCATTCAGAAATTGCAGACAAAAAGAATGATGACTTGACGGAGAAAACCTCAATAAAAAAGGGTGAAGAAGCAACTACAAATCAACTTACGAACGAAAAGACATGATCCAAGACAACCGATGAATTCCAAGGCCTTTGTAAAGACTCTAGAAGTTTGCAATTCATGCCTCAAAATGTGCATGGGCACTAAAATAATCTACAAAATTGAAACTTCTTGCGAAGTGTGGTAACCTAAAACTATGACTAAAATCATGACATGTAAAGACACCAACAGAGGATGGCTAACTGATTGATGACTAGGCAGTTGAAATCGAGGAAAGAGCATTCTAATATACACCTAGAGTCCTCTTTGCCGTTTTTGGTCTACTATTTTTCGTTTCTTCTGGGCTTGGCGCTTCTGATTCAACCTGATCTTGCGCTTCGCGTTGCGTTCTGGATCCACGAGCACGTTGAGCTTCTGTGCTCGTTTGCGTTTCTCTCGCAGATCCTTCACTCCTTGTCGAATTTTGTTATATACTAGAACAAACTCATTCACTCCCAGTAATCCTCGCAACTCGTTCATCACTTCATCGCCATAGGCCTTCAGCTCCTCTGCATTTGCAGAACAAGATCAATAAATGACCTTTTTCAGAGGGAAGGTAAAAAAAGGGCAAACAGAGATGAGATCTGACTGCAAAAAGAGAAGATCTAGCACTCGTTCTCAGGGATCATAATCTCAGAATAAATACAACTAAAAAACAGTGATTAGTGTACGATACCTTCCACTTGCTTCGCTGCTGATCCTTCAGTAATTTTATAAAGGGGTACGAGAATGGGTCGCAGATAGGGCTGGACCCCAGCTGCTCCTAATCGAGAAGCCATTGCTGCAAACCACTGCAAAACGGCCTTGGCCTGCCAATCATCATCACATACATACCTTGTCAATTCCAAAATACCAGTAAATCCAAGGTCCATATTTCAGAGCAAAATGGTAAGGATGTAGTGTTTTGGTGTGGTCAAACAACCTGTGTGGGCTGAACTCGAAGAGCTACTTTTTCCAGTCTTCTGAACACCAGTGTTAGAGCCCATGATGGAGCGTTTCCATGAGTTCGGCTGTCAACGTCTTCATCCTCCTCCTCTGAGACTCCATCTTCGGTATCCAAATTCTGCGCATCCTTTTTGGGACCCTTTCTGTTTGCACCAAGTATTTCCTTAGCTTGCTCAATTCTCAACCGACTTTGAGGTTCACTGACTTGGAAAGCAGATTCTGAGGGAGGAAGAGCGGATGAAATATAGAGAAGATTTTTGACGATTTGATCCGCCAAAGCACTGTCCATGACCTCCGCGTCAAGCTGTTCACAAAGGAACCCGGCAACCAGTAGAAGCCAACTTGGGTGCAGCAGCAGCAACTGTTCAGCGAATGAAAAAGAAGATTTAGTAGGTGAACTTCATAAATGTAGACCCACTACACACCTTCATAAAGTCTAAACGACAGCTACCTAGCAACAAAAAAACAAAGTGGACGGCAACTAAAACGGAAAACTATAACAGCGTATAATAACCGCTGTATCATATGAACAGGAAACGCAGATATTTGTTGATGAAAGACACAAAACTACAACTGCACCCTGCAATACTTGCCTTCGCTTTGCTGGACCCACGAGAGCTCTCTCCACATGCATCATAGTACATCCCAAGTAAACGTCCCGATGCCAACCGAATCCAAGTGTGCTTATGCAACAATAAACCGCATACCGACTCCCAAAATTCCTGCAGGGAGACAATCAACAACACTTAATTTCAAAACTTCGGGTATTTCTGGAACCACGCACTCAGTCAAATGTAAGAAGATGATAATAAACAAGTAGCAGCTACAAGATAGAATAATGCAAGTACGAAGATTTAGATTTTCTGCAAAGTTTGAAACAGACAAGTACCTGAAACTTTGCTTGGAGGCAGAACTGAGGAAATTGTTGCAGAAGCTTCTGAGACATTATCAAGGATGCATACGTTTCTTGCCAGTCTGGTATGTCGTCTTCTTCCTCTCCGCTTTCAGATACAGAAGTCCTCAAAATTTTGATGGTAGCTTCTATTACTTCCTCTGCGTGTTTCTCAAATTTGCCTTTCATGACTTCAATCAAAAAGCCCAGCACCTGCAATAATATAGGCCAATGTAAGCACTAGAGCCAAAAGAAATGCAGCACAGAATTTAAGCTCTGGTAAAGACACAGGTCCTTACCAGAAAGGTATCCTGCAAACGCTTGATCACTAAGTGATTAAAACAGAGATTAGACTGCAGATGCAACTTTCTCACCTGTGCAGCAGGTCGCCAGAGGCGGGAATTGTCGCCCTTGTACCATGTGAGTGAGAATTCTACCATTCGCTGAAGGGCATGAGGGCCAGCCCTGCTCATAAGCACCTTTAACACTGTTCCTATCATGGCTCGAACGTGATTGGCATTGTCATTTACCAGCCTTGTCACTAGAGATAAGAAGATTGATTCAGCATGCTCTTCGACCACCGATTCCGGGAACTTTGTAATTACTGTGTGCAGCATCTCTAGTGCTGCTTCACGACCACTTGCATGCTCATACCTGTTAAGTGAGTTTACAGCAACAGTTGTGGTCACTATAGAAATGTTGAAAATCGCAAACGTCATGGTACAATTCCGAAATAAAAATCATCCTTGCAGCATCTCTACTACTAATCCCAGTTTCTAGCATTCACTCCAGGCCATGGAACACACAAAAACTAGAAAGGACTATCAGTCCAGGAAGACATCTTCGCTTACCCTAAGTTTGTTAGGAGAAAATCGAGGTGCTGTTGTAGACGTTTATCTCCAAGAGGGTAGTCAAGCAAGAATTGCAGAAAAATTCGACTGCACACTTGTCGAACAGGGGGAAGTTGACTTTGCACCATCACCTCAGAAACACGGGTCATCATATCGTAGAGCTCTGGAACAAGAAGCTTGCGACTAACAACAGCCTTCAAAAGAGATAAAGCCGTGCTCCCAGTCGTGCTTTCCAAATCACTGAAAACAGGAAAGCGTAGAAGCAACCGAAGTTGTTCATTGGTTATCTTTGCTGTCTTGCAATGGCGAATGATCGTGATCAGAAGCTGGAAACAAGCTTGCATGACTGGAGAATCTGTCCTTCCAGATCGCTGCGCCATGTTGAACACTAGCTTCGACATTTCCGCTCCGAATTCATCCACGGAGGGCAGAGGCAACTTCACCAGTATACTCAGGCACCTCATTACCCCAGACAGCACGCCATCGAATTTCGACGTTAAGAATCTGAAGAAAAGAGCAACCAGAGGATCCAGCATAGATAATGCCAGTTGATCTTGATGGCTAATCTTCACTTTCTTCAAATGGGAGAAGAATAGCTGCAGAGCAAATTCTGTGAGAAGATGTGCGTTAGGTGTTCCCACTCCTGTAGCATTATTCTCTCCATTCTTGTCTTTCTTGTAATTCAATTCGGCTGCTTTTCCAGTAACTGTTTTGGTCAGCCTTCCGGCTCCCTTGCCTTCCAATTTGGCCTGATTCTTGGCAGCCAGTGCCAACGCCACAGCATTCTCCTCCTTTAGCCCGTCTTCCAATAGCCCATGAACCAAAACAAAAAGGGTCTCCTGGCTGACAGAACGGTTTGATTGTAAACCAAGAGCTATCTGCTTCAGCATTGTCTCAACCTTGACACGGATTTTAGGTGAAAAGGTTTTCGGTAGATTCCTCCGAACTGGACCCAACATGATGGGAACTTGAGTTGGAAACGTGATGACTTGCGCGACCAACCTCATGCTCTCGAAAGATCGCATATGCTTGGTCTCTTTCATCTTGATGGCAATAGCTTCGACGTTCTTTTCTTCGGCTACTTCACCCATGATGTCATTCTCCAGCATCTCCAATAGCAGCGGCAGGCAGTAATCAATCTCACCTACGTTCACCGTTTCTAGAAGCTTCACCAGAACGGAGTAAAGAGTGTAGCCCAACACGTGAAGCTCAAACCCCTTGGTAAGTGAACCCTTCAGCACTCCTGCAATGAAATGCAAATAACGAGGGCCTAGAGTGGCAGTCACTGCAACAAGTGCAGAACGAGCCTCATCTCTGACTGCCTGGCTATTCCGGTTCTTCAGCAGATTTGTAATACTTTGCACTATTCGCGGTAGCTCAACCTCCACCACTTCCTCTGGCATAAGCTTCAAAATCTTCACGAGCGCAAGGGCTACAGACGCATTGACAATATCCATCTTCGAAACCATCACTTTTGTGAACTCGGGTAGAACACGCTTTCGAAGAAGACTCTCAATGTCAGCTGGCAATTTTCTTTTGAACTCACTGTTGGTCTCATCCTCGGTAATGCTCTCCTCAGTTGTGGGCTCAAAGAAGTGGAAAGCATCAAGGGTCGCACACACCAATCGTACTAAAGCTTTCTGGTGCTCCGTTTTTGAGCTCAGGAATCTGAATGATCGCATTAGTAAGCCGAAATAAGGCTCCCACTGAAGTTGGCTGGCTATGCATGCAATGGTTTCGATTGCAGTTCCCACAAGGTTTCCCTCCTTGTCACCTTTCGCCTCAAAGATAGAGTTCATATACAATGGCACGAATATCCTCAAGAGGGCTCCCTGAGAAAGGCAACATTATCTTATCAGAATATGATGTCACGATCATAAAATATGCAGTTGAACTCTGCAGGGGAGCAAACAGATCGATTCATCATCACGAAGTCCCACTGTTTACCTGAGAGAAATGTCCAGCAGCACAAAAAGTCCTGAATTTTGCCATGGCTTTGCTTCTTCTGTGAACCTGCAGAGTCAAGTCAACAATAGTATAAGCGTTCACAACAGCAATCCTTGCTCATTCAAAGATAATCCTGAATCTATCTCCACCTGCAGTAAAAAGTATTCAAACTGCAATCCACAATCGATGAATCTCGAAAAGAAAGTCCAACTGGAAAATTTCGAACCTGAGTATGAACAATGTTGTAAAAGAAGTCAGCTTCTGGATCTGTGTTCACAAGTACTTGATATTCCTTCAAAGCTGGTATTATTGCAAAGCTCAAAGCCATTTCACGAAGTAAAGCTACCCATTCCTGCAGCGGTAAGGGGAAGTTAGACGTTGAAGGACTCACGAACAGGTCAGCTTCGTTCATCATCCCATTACCAGTAAAAATGCTCGTTGAAAAGTCCTTATGCTTGAGGAAAAAAGCTGAAGTTCTAAAAACAAAATAAGCAAATCTTTTCGAAGCACAGGATCATCTGAATTGTCACTTCACAATCCCTTTCTAAAGGAGTGTCAACATTGCAATCTATCTGCACTTACCCTTCTCACGACAAGAAGTTCAGAGCCCATCGCATTACGAACATGTGGAAGTAGAAACCTCTGCACTAATAATTTGACCGATCCTGACTGCGCCTTGATATGAACGTCCGATACATCAATTTCCAATGGTTCGCCAGTCACGTCGCCGTCAGCAGCATCCAAAGCCGATTCCGCATCCTCACGCATTTCATCTGCCTTTTCAATTTGCAGATCCTCAGGAGATTCTTCCTCCGGTAGTAAGGATGCAAACTTGACAAACAACTGTAAGCAGTTGGAAGAACTGCCCCTAAGAGACATATCTTCTGAAGCCATGTCGAAAACCGCCTGTGATAGAACGAGCAAACCCGTTGATCTATTGAGTTGAGCGAAAAGCGATGCATTCATCCGCTCATAAGCTTGTAAGCGCCGATCATAGTCAGGCTCTTCCATAGTTGTAGTTGACATGGCATTGAGGTCTGCTAGTAACTTCGCCTGCAAGAATGCATCAGACCGTCACCTGAAATTTAGCTCAACAATTGAAGTTGAAGGCAGCAGCATATGCGCATCATAAACTAACGTAACATGTGTAATGAGAATGAAGATTTACAAGAAGTAAGATATACACAGTGCAGGAAATTCACCAAAACCAGATCGGTTAATGTCGCATACCACGGACGAAACGGATGAGTCAATTCGTGCAAACTCCTCAAGGGCTTCGCAGAGAGCAACCCGATTTCCTTGCATTGAAACGGAGGCTAGCAATGGAGCTAGGGCTGGAAGGCATTTGTGGACACTCTGAGCATCCAATGCTGGTGCAAGGCCTCTGAGAATATTGAGAACCTCCATGATAACATCTGCACTCTCACAAAGCACGGCGGACATTAACATCAACCGAGAAGTTCAGATGAGACACCAAATAAACTTCAGAGGGTTAAGAACTAAATAAAAATGTGTCGGCTCTTCTCTACGAAATGACAAACATAATGCAGCAGCAGGACGGAAAAGGCGAAGCGTTGCCATGATTTTTGGCCTAACCTTGATCCATCCGCTTCTTCGCCTTCAAGAAAGGAAGCAAAACGTCCACCAATTTTGCTGCTTCCTGATCATCTTTGATGTAATGACTGAGCCGGCTCAGTATTCTGAGTTCGCGCTTCACTGAAAATGCTGACTTCTTCCCCCTGCAAAGCGAGACCATTCAGAATAGTATATACTGTTGGGTACAGTTAAAGAATGCGTGACGAGCTCCAGCGAAGGATAGATGTGCTACCTGACGCCAAAAGTTTTCTGAGGAAAAAAGAAGTACTAAGCATCAAAGGCACTGACAAGACATACAAGACTAAGGAAGGGAGATTTCTTACTTGACTTTTTCGCGCCTGATCGTCAAGAGATCATGAACCTTAGCAAGCAAGACCTGCAGATGTGGTAAGAGAACTTTCTTCACAACCTCTTTTCCGACTTGTCCACCTTCTTCTTCCAGATTCAATAGGCCCTCAATAAAGCTTACAACCGCTGCTACGACGGCCGGTGTAGCAGTCCTGTAACTGAATACAGCAACAACATTCGGCACAAGGGTTGGGTCACGAGCAAGAAGTGGTGCCAGAAGCACACTCTTGCCCATCGCGAGAAGGCAGGAAAAGACAGCCCCAGGAGCAATGCTGGAGTGATTCTCAGCAGCGAACTTTTGAATTGATGGCGATATGGACTGAAAGAAGATATCCCAATAAACAGGATTGTAATCCAAGTCATCAAACTTGGTCAACACTGTCGCAACGATCTTCAAGCAAAGTGTCCGCAAGTCGTGACTGCCTCCAGGGCTCGTTTTAAGCTTCTCCGGCTCCTCATCCTCGTTCAAATCTTCTGCGTCCACGTCTTTAACATCTTTGTCAGCAAACTCTGATACTGACTTCACATCAGTGCCATCGTCAACTTCCATGGGTGCATTCTGCACATTACCAAGGTCCTGAATCTCTGTTTTCTCCACTAACTCTAACTCCACAGCATCAGTCGATACTACATCTGCAGGTTCCGATTCCTCGTTTTCAACTGAAGATTCTTCACATGTTCCCGCGGTGCTCTCGAGACACTTGAAGACTAGGCCTAATAAAGCATGCAGATAGGGTCCAAGTCTTTCCCTGTCAAATATATCAAGCGAGTCCTTCACCATGTGCAAGAACCCCATCTTCCGCTTATACTGAAGTGCTGCCAGAGCATCAAGGTCGACCCAGTCTATAAATTCAGAAGTGACCTCTCCTTTCAACAATCTAGCTTCCCATTTGGGAGTTGATCCCTCAACTGGTTCTAATGACACTCCAGAGAATGAACTCTGCAATGGCTTCAGCAGTAGAGAGAAGAGTGGGGCCAGCTCGGTGGTCTCTAATTGTGCTAGAAATTGGAGCACTGAATTTCTTTGAACACCTGCTCCAACCTGCACATGATACGAAACCATTTAGGAAATCACCACAGCATGTAGAACACCATCATTTTGGAGGTTAAGTGCAGAAGCCCAAAAGTATGTTGTCTCACCTTTCCAGCAAATTTTCCACTGCGCTTCAAAATCTTAGGATACAGAATGCGCAGGATCACTGCTATCAACCCAGGCCGGTGCTCCTCTTGCACTTGATGAGTTTCTTTCCCTATAGTCCACGTAACAAGTTCCTCTCGGAGAGTTGAATATGAAATAAGGTTTTGTAGGTGCGCCACATGAGATGTCAGATAGCTGTCTTTCCAGTTGAGTAAGCATTCAAGACTCAAACCCTGAATTGATGGATCGTTGTCCATGAGAATCCTGCATATAGACATAGGCTCCATTCATAAATTGAACCCATCATCTGGTTGCGATGGAACAGACTATATTATGAATTCTTCAGAGACTCATAGAGTAATAAGAAATCCTTCGAATGCGATGACATTAAGATAAATGTTTACCTGTTCAATAAAATGTCCTTCACAAGTGCTCCTTTATAGAACGCACGCGCATTTTTCATATCTTTTAGTAACGTCAACCATTCTTTTAGGGCTTTCTTCCAATCTTTGCCATTCCCTCCTTTCACAACTTCAGTAGAGTCACTGGAACAAGTAAAAAGCAAATAGAGAATTCCAATGAGAAAGCTAGCATTTCCTGAACAAAATACCGGTTGACATTGCTCACGGTTAAAATAATCAAAGGAAGAAAACGTAAAATACTTCCAGTAGGCGCGCATTGTTTACAAGTCCGATCCAGATTCATAATGAGGAAGATAAGAACTACCTGTCATCGTCAGCTTGACCAACAAATGCAAGAAAGAGTGGAAGGAGCTGCCTCGACTTCGCTTCTGCAAACTTTGGAAGTTTCTGAATGGTTCGGAGAACCAGAGTTAAAAGAGTAGCCACATCCGTGCTCTCCGTTTCCTCGGAAAATTGCGAAGCTAGCCTTCCTTCAGCATCTGCCACAAAAGCGAAAGCCGTGTGAGCTGACAATAATTTCTGCGATAAACAATGGAAAAAAACGCTGCAACAGAATTTTAGCCACTATGTAATGCTAGAAGTATTTATTAAGCAAATCTTCACCTTGTAGAATAGTAAGGCTGTTGTCTGCAGCATCCACTTTCTTGCTTGATTTACGAAGTGGTTGCGATAAAAAGTCATCTTGAAATCTCTGCAAGTATGTAGTCACAACTTCCCAAGAAGTGGCACTCACGGCATCCACCAAGGCGGCCAGGCATTCCATTGCTGGATCCCACAGCACCGAGAATCGATTACGCAACACTCCAATCATCGCGTGGACAAGTGGGACTACGTAAGCTTCCGGAACTCGCCCAGCAGACACATCTACTTTGATGTGAGTGACTACAAGGTTACTTTGTCGGCAGCTTTCAAGTACCAAAGGAGCGGCTTCTATGGATAGCAACTGCTGTACCAACTGCGCAAAATACAGCCAAGGTTCATTAGTTAGTAGATATATTTGGTTTTGATGGCCTTGCTGGTCTAGTAGGTAACCTGCCACATTCGTGGCATTCGCCTAAGAAAAGTACATAAAACGCAACTCAAACCAGAAGGAACTCAAGGTTTTCCGAATACTAAAACTACCAAGGAGAAAATTTACAAGGCTGACTTAAAAGAGTCTTAACAAGTGTTGGTGATGTAGAAATGTAAAGAAAACCAGATTATACCTTACTAGTTTGGTTCAACCCTCTTTCTTTTGACACACCGTTACTTCTTTTCTGTCGTTTAGGATCATTCTGGGTAGCACTGTCGTGTGATTCAGAAAGAGGCTCGAAGTAACTCAGAACTCGCAGAGTAGCGAGTCTGAGTTGCTTATCAAAAGATCCCAAATTTGCACTAGCAATTGGAAGGATTTTGAGAGCAGCAACAGCATTAAGCTCTGCAGGATATTCTCGAACTCCGTCCTCTACTTGCACAGGCCTGTTAAAAAAAACGCCAAAAGAGATCCAAGACTGGCATAAGTATTCTGGAACAAGATATCTACATCATAGATTATGAAAAACCTTCGCAACCAATTCCAAACTTAACATCTTAAATCTTATGGAGCAGTCACTGGTAGAGAAAATGGGGAAGAAAATAAATAAATCAGCTATCACGCAATTCGCGAGAGGTAAATATCTCTATCAAACTTCCGATAAAACGTCCAAGGCAGTTGGTGACGCAACAAGTGCTTACCCGAAAGACGCATCCAGATAATCAGCCACAGCTTTCAAGACAGGTCCTGATTGTATGTGTCGGTTTGCAAACTCCAGAAAAGTATTAGCACATTCTTTCATACTTGATAGAGTGGGTGTCATCTGTAGAACTTTGGCATGAGCAGATAAAGCTGCTCCAAGTAAAGTCTCTAAGATCTTTTTCATGTCTCCACTAGTTCGCATAGAATCTTCGACCTCACCTGCAAGCACAAAAAATATAGTAAGCAGGTCTCTTTCTCTCGACCAATATCAACGATACTCCAATAGTCAGCATCTTGGCAAACTAAATTCCTGAAAATCTAGCAGACTCAAATATCCAATCACTCGGCAAAAGTAGAGGATATCAACAAGGGGACTACCTTTGTCGAACGCTGCAATATAGCCTTCAAGAGCTACTGCAAGCTCCCATGCAAGCTCTGAGTGGTCAGCACCAGACGCCACAACGTGTGGAAAACATTGCAGTGCCATCCACACCAAAGCAGGCTCATGTTTAAAAAAACCATGCGACTTTGTTGCTCCATCTTTTGATGAAATACCCCTGAGCGAAGATGTTGAATCTTCAACAAGATTGGTAATGAAGGCGATAATCTCCGAACTGTCGGCCACATGCTTCAGCAAAAAGGGATGGTTGCCTGAGGGTTCCATCTTTAAGCATAAATCTAGCACCAAAGGAAGCACCTCTGCGGTATTGTCTTTGATCCAGCCACTGAGAGCCCTGAGAAACAAAACAACAGAATCGTAAGCTCACAGCATGCTCGTCAGCTATCGACAGCACAGAACCGATACGAGGAATCTAGCACAGAAACTACAGCCAAGTGAAAATGGAAAACAGAATATGAGCACAGGAATCGGAATACAGATAACCTCGATGCTAGAAGTACAGAAATAGACTGAACACTCAATCTATGATCTTGAGCTGTCATAAGGAAAGATATATCAAACCTTAATATGTAAGGAACAAATGGCCGCACCAAGTCGAAGTCCTGTTCAATAATGCCTCTTACGAAGGGCAGAAGACTGCACAACCCGCAAACACTCTGAATCAGAAACTTGTAAATGTCTTTGAGAGCAGAACTCAACAGTGCTGAAGCAGCATTCCAACTATAGTCAAGCAAAACATGAAGGATCAAACTAAAGGACACATAAACAAACAAACATCTCAATAATAAACAAGACGATCTGAGAAATTAACGGCATTAATAACATGTAAGACATACCAAGAACCCTTCTGACATGTGAATGCCAGAGCCCATGTTGGCGCGGTCTTGCCAATAGTTGCTGGACCAAAGCTTGCACCTGCTTGCCGTCCATGGCTCTTGACCAAAGCCAGAAGTAATCTCAGAATCTCAGAGCAAAATGCTCCTGCTGAGTTTTCTGCCGTGTTTGCAGATTCTAGGGTCGCAGCCTTGTTCACAAAAAGAAATTCCGGCTGCACTAAACTTGTGGCGATACCAAAAAGTGGCTTGTAATCTGCACTTCAAAAAAATGCAACAAGGCCAGTTGATCAGACACAGTTTATGATCTCCTGGTTATAAAGCTAATAGACTTTCCATCCTGCTCATACAACGATTACTATTGCCAGCAGTTACGGCCCATGATTCTTAAACAGCATGCAAATAAGAAGGGGCACTCACCATTAACGCGAGTTCCTTTTCGATACTCAAGAACGCCATTCAGCAGGGAGAGACAAGCCGTCAGGTGTAATTGCACATCCTCTTTGGAATATATGCGCTTGTCTGACAGCTCATGAGAAGGCTCGTGAGCACCATTAGCACTAGCTTTCCCGCCTTTAGAAGATGCTTTACTGGTACGATCAGCATCTCCATTCACTAAATTGGAAGAAGCCGTCAATGGAGCATTTGGAGTGCTTCGTTTAAGCAACGCAAATTTTTCTAACTCTTGTACTATTTCTTCAAGGAGACAAGTCCAAAGAAGTTCTAGCTTATCCCGCTGCACATCTTCGATTATCCGGCTCAGAGTTTCCGTCACCACTTTGAGAGCAACAGCCCTGCCCCCTGAAATCAAACAAAACAAAGGAGCGTTACCTCATGACGACATGTAATGAAGTCTGGTGGTCAAAATCTGAACTTCGAGCTTGCTTATCGGAACCTCAAGAACACAGAGGTTTTCGCTCCATCCATTTGTAACTACGTCACTAGTTTCGGAATTCTTGCATACCTGAAATATTTTTGGTCACACCAGAGAGAACGGAGCGATCAAACAACAGTCTCAGTAGGGGCTCCGCACGAGAATGCAGACCCGAAGAAGGTCCTCTCAGCGTGTAGCAGAAAAGAGCAGCGCATCCAGATATCTTATCCTCTCCAGGATCTGCTTCAGCCTCCGCAACTATTTTACGGACTCCTGCAGATGGAAGAAGAGAAAACTTAGCTGGAATTCCCCCAAGTATACATATCCATTATTCTATGGTTCACCAATACCTTAACCACAAGTGAGAGTGGCAATCATTATCTACAAGGATTGACCAATATGACTTGTAATTATTACCAGAGAAACGAATTCCTAAACTCCAATGTCTACGCTCTAATACGATACCTTTAATTAATTGTTTCATAGGGGCATTTCGAAGCAAAAATGAGATGGCCTCTGCTGCAAATTCCTGAACATAGGACTTTGGATAATAACGTAGCCCTTTGGTCACCCTGCCACAGCCACACATGTGATAACATTTTATAATTGGCCAAGGATCCAATGCATATAGATTCTACAGCGACTTTGAAATACTACCTAGGGATCCCTAGGAAGCCTTCAACGCTGTCCTCTTAACATTCGATGATCGAAATCACTAAGAATACATTCCAAACAGGATGTGCTCACTTCAGACAAAATGGGATGTCGTTTGTGAGCAGCTTGCTCAGATACTTGATGACATAGGAAATTGACGTGAAAACCTGTTCAACAGCAAACCACCCCAGCAGTAGACTTAACGAACATGCTGAAAATACAGAATAGTTCTATGTGCCTAGATATTTGAACAGCAACATAGATCAGAACAACTTTCGCAAGTTGTGCTCGGAAACTATCGAACTTTTTTTTAAACTTGTCATGCTACCTTAGTATTCTATGAGCCCTCAGAGCTATGTGTTGCTTTCGTACTAAAAGGGACTACATTCTTTACACTTGATGGACAAGAGCTGTAGATTTCCTCACTAAGGGATAATATGGACTGCCTCTAAAAGTACGAAGTAGATGTAGAAACACATACCTGCTCAATAAGATCCGGGTCACGATCTGCCCCCTCATTCAATACGCCCACGCATGAATCCAAAAAACGTGGAACAAAACTGCACAATTCATGCTGACGCTGTTACCAAAAGCAATTATCTCTATGTTCTTACCAGTGGAACACTCTTATTCGACAAGACCACCCTGCCCAAAAGCGTAAAGGGTTCAGACAATACTTACGGTAAAAAATCTTCTCTTAAGTCGCGTGACAACAATGCAATCAAGCTGCAAATACAATCGTAGAAGGATCAGTCCGTGCATTTCTGTCTATACGGTCACATCAAACACTATAAATTGCCAGACGTTCGAATCAATCTAGAAAGATGGCACTTGATCGTTATACTCACCTCATTATTGGTTCCAACGAAAGGGCGGAACTCATGTGCACGCGAGACAACAAGCATTCCATCACGGTCTCTTTGTGAAACAAAAGCTGTGGGAGCGTCTGCACCACAGGCAGCAGCTGCTGGTACACATCGTTGAAATCTGCAGCACTGTTTAATTCCTGCAAGTAAATCCACAAATTCAGAAACATTTCGCAAGTCCGTTCATCAGACCAAATCGCCATGATCATGACGAAACTCTGAAGGTAAAACTTACCCTCCATTGTACAAGATTCTCGTGGAAAAAGGAAGACCCTGCTGTCGGCTGAAACTTCACTGGCGCAAGACTGCGGAACACATCGACGTCGACCTCCTCCACGCGAGTGGCGAAATTCTTAAACTGTAATGCACATTATTCACAAAACCACACAAAAATTCAGGGAGAAATTTAGTTCAGGGTTTAGGGTTTAAGCGCCAGAAATGGAACTCCGATTTTCAGGTGGAAGAAGACGTACCACGAAGCGCTTTGCGCCAGGTCCCTTGTTCAGACTCTTCAACGGGCGCTGCGCCATTCCGAAAATCGAGGCGGCGACGCAACCCTAAGCCTTAAACCCTAAACCCTGACTCCCAAATACTCATTTCCTGTCGCTTCTGCCAGCAACCTCCACTTCAATCCTTCACCCTGAACTTCAATCCGAAACCGCAACGCAGCTACAATCGTAGCTCTTGGAACCTAGTGTGAGTTGGAAAATCTGACCAATCCGGTAATGGCTTGAAACAGACTTGTGCGGGATTGTTGTGACGCCTGCAATCGTGAGCATGAAATGAAATTGAGGTCTGGACACAACTGATTGTAGCAGCATGGAATCATTTGGTGCGAAGTTTGGTCGTGAAATCAGCCCGCGCCGTGAGCGGCGCTCTCAGGTTTTTGTGTTCGGAGATTCAAGGGCGAGGGCCCTTGACGTGGAGGAGACGCCCGGAATTGAGAACCTCCTTTCGGGGGAGATGGGTATCACAGTTGGGATGTTAGCGGTTTTTGTGTCCTGCGGAGATGCCCGGATTGAGAACCTTGTGTCGTACAATATTGGTACTAATGTTCGGCGGTACCACACATTTAAAAGTTTGGGTTTGGCTCCTCATGCCCACATGAGTTTCATGGTAAAATCTGATGTGGTTCCAAACCAAACCACTTGGTTACCCTCATCTGATTTACCTTTTTAACTAGATTATTACCACAATGTTCCCACCGTGTTTCCAATGAGTTCCCGTGTTGTTCCCTAAAGTTCCCACCGTGTTCCCCAATGCGTTCCCAATGTTCCCAATGCATTCCCCATGTTCCCAAAGAGTTCCCAATGCGTTTACACTTGGGAACCAATCTATACATTTAAAAGTTATCCAAATTTACCTTTGTTTAGTGGGGCCCACCACCAATCGTTGGGGTTTCCAAGGGAGGCTCATCCGCACACATGTGCGTCTACCTACTGAAAAACTTTAATTCACTGAAAACAATTTATCACATCTCTTTTAATAATTGGAGACGGGCGTGCCTCGGTACAAACTTCCACCCCAATTGTGGAAGTTTGCCGAACAAGGGCTGCGGTGAGCCGCAGCACAAAAAGGCCATGGCTACCCTCATCCATGAATCCCTCGGTTCCCTTGCCCCAACCCATTCCACCCTCTTGTCCCCCTCCCTAAACTAACGCATCAAGACATGGACGGCGACTATGAAGATCATGAGTACCGGAAGAGTTTGTTGTCGCCATCGTAGAACTTGGAATCACTATTGTGGTCCTCCATTGGATTGCTTCCTTGTTTCACGAGAAGGTTTTCTCCCTGAGCCACAAATTTTGTCGTTAACTCGCATCAGATAAATCACCTATCGATTAGGTTTTCATTCAATCTACAACTTGTAGAAGATCATCATGACTAGCTAAATAGATTTTTGGTGACCCTGTAGCTTGTGCTCGGATGCAGTTTTCTCAAAAGATATCACTGTAATTAAGAATTATCACGAGCTGATGACCTTATTGTAATGACGCTTCTTCCAAGGTTATCATCTTACAACTTGGTTTGGATTGCTATTTTTGTGCAGGTTATTATATCTTTGACAATACCACTTCAACCCAGTTTACTCTGCTCCAAAGCACATGTAAACCAACGTAGACATGTATAAGCCTTATGTTTTTTTGCTTCCTAGAAGAATTACACTCAATTGTAATGGAAAACATAGCTTGTGCAGTTTCTCATTCCTCATTCCTCTCTACCAGTTTAGCTATAACATGTATATGGAAGTTTAAAATTGCTAAAATCAGTTGGAGCTTCAAATTGCAAACTTTTTGTGTAAGTAGGAAACAACGTAAATGATACTAAAAACGATTGTAAACGTGGATATGAGTGAATGTCATAGAATGAATAATATGTGAACTATACTATATTGATAAACACTCTCATGCACCAAGCGCCAAAGCTTAGACTATGCTTGCAACTTTAGAACAATGGGTCTTGCTTGATTTGTGTGATTTTTTTACTTCCAAAATGAATACTCCTTTACAACTCCAATAGTTCCAATCTTCAACATTACAACTTCCAAATCACGTATATGAGAACAAAATCAAGGGGTTAAGAATGGCAAAACATGTGTACGTTAGTGGTTAAACACAAAAGTGTCTGATTAATAGTCATTTTGACCTCACAGGAACCAACAGTTGAAGTGACCTCAAACTCCTCCGGTACTCAGCTTCGCAGTCCGCAAGCATGTTCTAAAGCATCGCTTAAGGAGGGGGCGGGATCCGCTATGGCAAGGGACCCGGGGGACAATGGGGAACGAGACAGTGGGCTTGCTTGGAGAAAGGAAATCAGGGGAGGATTCATGGACAACGGTAGTCGTAACACTTTTTTGGCTGCAACTATCTGCAGCTACTGCCAGACTAACTGCTACAATCAGGGTGGAAGTCAATGCCAAGGACGAACGTAGGAGCTCCAGCCACTTGAGCCCCGACGTGGAACAAGGAGAAGACACGTCAGCATAATACCTAAACGGAGATGGAGCCAAACAAAATCACAAAATGGTACCGGTCATCGTGAATGTTGGTCTATCCTCGCCCAAGTGACGAATGAGCGTTGTGACGCCGTTCTCCTACATCGACTACTTCTTCCACAAGTTTGGCATTAGCAACATGCTCGTGCAAGAACGTCAGTGGGATTGTGTTGAAGGTCGTCAAGGATAAGACCTCTCAGAAAGTAGTGGCCATAATATACTCCCTTGAAGAGATGACAACCTTGCGAATCTTTGCTAATATATAAGTCAATGTGGTGAGTAAACCCCAACCCTTACACCTTGATTGTGATGATCCAGTAAACAACTCTTTCTAACATTCCTTTGCATAACGTAGTGAAAAAGTGCTATGACAACATGCAAGAAGGTGTGATGGAGTCGTACTACCAACGCGTCTCCTTGAAGCCCCAGACATCGTAGCCGCAAAGCCCCATGGGAGTGCTGGAGGCAACAACTTTGAGGTTTGTGATGATTTTGACACGACAACCTTCACTGAGGTTATTCAAGAGAGATGTGGGGTTTCAAAACACGAGTGATTTTGAGGCATGTCCACTTCTCGCTTTGCAATCCTAGCTTGTAGAGTCGATGTTCTACATTGAGCTCCATTACTTGCGCTTCTAGAAAGCTCCCCGAGTTTGGCGTTGTTCTACCAATGTATGTGAGAAAAGAAGATTTTGAAATGGAAACACGTCTAGAATTGCCGTTCACAGCGCGTTGTGAATTTCAGGATGCAACCTTATTTCTTTCTTAAGTTTTATGGTTTAATGATGTTCTAGCGACGTGTATGAGATGTGACATGAAAAGACGTCTAGAAGTGACTCGCAACATGATGTCTTATGCATATTTGCAAGGTGTATGAATTGGTGTATTCAATAGTTACAAAAGTTTGTATCGTTGTTGAGCCCGATTCAATGACACATGGCATTTCAAATTCAGATCATTATTGCACCTACTACGTGTTTAAGAAGTTGCAAAATGGTCATGTATTCTACATATATGGTATTGAATCTAAAGATAAAAAGACTTAGATATTGAAAAATGATAGTTGAAGAATGTTCAATCCAAAGGAATATACCTTGGTAAATTTAATGCATTTTGTGTATAACAAGAGTAAAATATGTGACCATATAAATGGTCCCCCAGAGACTCGCAAACCTAAAGATCAAGGAGTGCCCTTGCCCCGTTGAGAACAATTGGTCAGTATGCCAAAAATTATAAAGTGATGATTTGGAGAAGAAGAAGAACTTTAGTTTGGTCTCCAAAGGTGGCTGGCGTGAATAGAGTGTCTGTTTGTTCCACCACTAAGTCTATGCCCACAAGACATAGGTTAGTAGTATGGAACTACTTCCTCTCGAGGATAGACAAGGGTTTGGAGAACTTCTTATCTGTAAATTTCCATACATACATACATGCATACTGTAGTTGGTTCACCAAAAAACAATTTAAAAACAAAAGAAATAAAGCATTGAGCAATTGTGTGGACAAATAAATTAAAGTGGGATTTATTTTATTTTTATTGTTTTTGGGTGTCTTATGCCACAAGGGATCTTTTCATTTCTAAGTAAGTGATTTTTTGCTATGTAAAGTTGCAACTTTTTGTCATCACAATTTAGATGGTGTTAGATAAAGTTATAGACATATATATCGTATAACACATTAGAAGCCAACAAGATTTAGAACCAACCCGTATTTTCTTTGTGAACTTATTTCCTTTTAATCCAAAAGATACTATAATACTGAAATGCATTGTTCTATGAAGGTTTGAAATAATTAAGCAAATAAATACATCTATGCTTTCTTTGTAATCTGTAAATGTGGAAAGAGAAACATACTTTTTCATATCCAATTCTATAGAACACAATATCAAGTTTGAATCTTTTAATTATAGAATTAGTGTAGAGACCCGCTGTCCCTAATGGAAGCAAGGGCATTTACATTTCCTAGGTGATGTAAAACTTGTCAAAATTTAAGAAAGTCGTTGGAAAATCAAATTGGAAAAGAAATGCAATTACTAAAGCGCTTTGTTGTAAACAACATTATGCATTATTTTCTCATCTCTATATATCCTCCTTTGAGAAGGACTAATATGTTTATGGCAATTGTTGAATGCAAAAATGCAACATACAATTGTCCACATGAGAAGACGTACTTGGTTAGATAGATACCGATTTTGGAAGGTGTTTGTCCTTGTGACTTCTTGATAGACAAGGCATACGAACAAAGATTGGGAATGGCTTGTGGCATATTAGAAAAGGAAGTCTCGGACTCTCAGTAACCAAGGGAGTCAATGGTATGAATGCAACATACCTTGCACGATCATCTACTAAGGACTTCTTCCTCAATCAATCAAGCCAAGCAGCAGCAGTCGATGAATCTGGTGACATAGCACAATCCATTTGATGAATCAAAGTTAGACTCCTTGATTAATGTTGCAACGATGTTTGACTCCAAGTCCTTTGGAAAAGCAGAGAGGGATTGTCTGAAATTGCCGCATATCACGAAAGTATTCCTTCAACCGGCACATTTTGCTTGGTTATGTCACGGAGTATACAATTAACAACTGCAAAAGCAAGCTTGTTGACCATTGGCGCCTCGTTCCAGAGAATAAGCTATGTATGTTGTATTAGTTTTGCCAAGTCACAATGTCTACATATGTTGCATACAGAAGTTGGGTCCAACTCAATTGGAATTTTAAAACTTGAATGAACCGTTCTGTCTTTGAATAGCAATAATGCGGCAATTCCGAATGAAGCAATGGCCAACGCAATTGGATTTTACGCACGCACAAATTTTGGAATGAAAGTCTCTAGGTACATCTTTCATGTACCGCTTGCTCCATCAAAAAATAAATCTTGTCTAAGATGCAAGCACGCTCGATTGCAAATTCATTTGTACATCTTCTATTTTTTGTAGTTCAACGTTTTAATTTGCAATTGAACCTTTTCCCTCAATTGTACGACATTGTTGTTGAGCTGCTCCAAAATAAGTCGATTTGCTTGCAATTCCTTCATGCAAAATGTAGGTTGTGGCAAATTAAAATTGTCTAGTGACTCCTCAAATGTTGCAACATTGATAGAATTATCACATTCAATGTAATACTATGAATCCACTTCTCTAATGGTTGCTTCACTCCATTTTGCTATAATTGATGTCCGCATTTGTCTGATAAAATTTTACAAAATTGCTTCCATAGTTGTTGTCGGTTTGCCGGTGGTCTATGCATTAAAATGGCTACAAAAAGTAAACTAAGTTGAGCGCCTGACTTCACTACTACAACTTTACAAGACATTACTCACACTCTTCATCATACTTGTAAACCTCTTGCGCAACGCATGCAACCTTGAAAGTGTCAAAGACAACGCCTTAAAAAGTACGTGAGTTCAAAAAAGATGTCGCGCCTTTCACTACCGCCAAAAGTGTCTCGAGAAATTGTCTCTTGCCTCTCAATGGATTAACATAGTAGTTGCGCCCTACTGCAAATCTACTCTTTCAAAACGCCCATTTCTTCTCTTGTTGCCACATGAAGTGGAAAGGAAAGTCTACGTATGACGTCTCTTTAGCCAGTAGAATTGTTCGATTTGCCTCAAACCATTCTGAGAGTTGTCTTCTCAGCTCAATCTGTGTTAAGAATGTCCGCTAGATCACCATTGCACTAATTCCGAGATATTGTTAATCCAATAGATGAACTTGCAAACAATGGATTGTTAGGGATCATGTTGTCTCAGACGCAAAGAGATTGCGAGCATTGATGTATTAGTGAATCTTGTCATTGCTTTCGAAGACGACAGTTGCCCTATCGTGACCTTTATATACGAATATCAAGAGATAATTCACAGCGGTGATCAACTAACATATTAGTTAGAAAAATGATCAGTAAGTTTTTAAGCTAACCTTCAATCATAAATGCTAGGGCAGAATAAAAAAACTTGTTTCGACGTAAGTATGCATGTTGTATCTTGACACTTAATATAAGTAATACGGTACGTTCCACCGGTTGTCAACATGATGTTTTTGGTAGTCAACAAAGAAGGATTGTTGTCCTTCTTTACATACGCATGATTGCGATTTCTATCCATACATGTTTCTTTGGTAAAGTCGCAAGGATACCTTTTGGTACATTTACCACCCTCTTACAAGGAGCGTTTGGATTTTACGTGCCACAAGGCTTGTGGACCAAGAAATGTATCAATGTCTCGTACGCATCACGGCCAGTGACTGAATATAGTAGTTTGGTTGTCACTCTTGAGTTGATTTTGTCTATAGTCTTTAATTTAGACTTGTTATTTTGTTCAAGCAATTTTTCAATCCACACGTTCATTCGCATTGCAGATCCTTCTTGATGAATTTCAAGCAATTTTGTTCAATCCACGCCATACTTTCATCATAACATACTGCTATAGCAAACTAACTACATGGAATAAGTGGTCGTCACAAAAACGCTGGTGAAATATGTACGTGTGAAATTGCATCTAAGAGCAGGTGGATCTACTTCCATAAACTCTCCACCTTTGCAATCAAAGCCTCTCAATAAGATGTTCAAAGACCATTATTTAGCCATCAGGAAAGAAAAGTACATAATATAGTGACAAATATGCAAAATGCAAAACTAAATTTGTTGAAGAAGCCCACCGACCCTCTTGACAAAAATACCCCGCTTTGACATGCAACCATCATGTCTGTCGCGGACTATTATTTCGCCAACCTCGTCTGATGTGGGCATATTTTATCTTTGCTAATCTTGCAATTGCAGAGCCAGTAATCGAAGTTCTATGTCCACTATTGATTGCTCTCGCAATCGTTGACGAATACTTTCAAAAAGTTGTGTATAAGGATATGTTCTTGTAACATGTTTTGGAGCAACTCCATTTTATTGTGGTTCAAACTCTCAAAAGTTTTTATTTGACCATTTAAAGCGGAGTGGCTATCCGCCATATACAAATGTGCAAACTTGCAATTCAACCTTGTCTTCGCTAAGAGTTGCCCATTTTAAGATACAACACAACTTGAAGTCGAAAGGTGTAGTTTTCGCCTTGGGCAAAGCAATAATCAATATTTGGTTTCAAAGATGTATATGTCAGAGCGTTGTTGTACTCTCATATGCATTTATCTGAAGTAATTTGCTTCTCATGTGTCTTCCTGCAAGAAGTGCCACAACGATTGAAGAGGTGTCATCACTGGTGAAAGCTCATGATCACAAGACATAGTGAAAAGTGGATTGGTTTGTATCGACCTTCTTCAAGTGATGTGCTCTTTTAGCCAATGCAATGCACGACAAGTGTCACAATGAATGTTTATTTGCTCAAATTTATCTTGAATGTTACAAGCCATACCATCAACTATACAATGTAGAAAGGAAGATGTAGTGATCGATGTGGAGGCCGAGCTTGATTTGAAGCAAGGGGATCAAGGGGATGAACTTCTTTCCAACAAGGATGCATGATATGGGAGGCTTTCAAAGATCTCATTGATTTGATTGATTGGTCCATGATTCCATTGTGAGAGAAAATAGAAGTCTCAACGATCTCATATTCCTCATTGAGAATTTTAGACTCCAAGTGCACATCTTTGGCACCTACTAGAGATTGGAGATTGTGGGTAGGCATAGGGGTGAAGGAAGCTCCACATCTAGCAAGAAAGCTCAAAAGAAAGAGTAGAAGGATGTTAGTGCTTAACATGGTATTGTCTTTTAAATTACTTAAGGATGTACTATGTGGAACTGCTCTCAATGTTAGCCAATGAGTTGTTGGATTCAACAATTGAATTCATCAAATATTTCCGAGGGGTGGATTATGGAATTTAGCATGTCCTACATTTCATTTTAAAATTTTGTATGAAACCTACATATTAATCGCCATAACTTATATATATTATTATTAGTTAATAATACATGTGTTATTACATATTCTATTTATAGTATATGTAGAAAATGCTATATGATATATGTACCACATGTAGTATATGTGCTACATTTATAGAGTTGGACGATGAGGTCTAGCTGAGCTCCGTTTTTTCTGGTGAGGGAGGAGGAAGAACTTAGTCTTAGAAGTAAGGTTTATGGGCGACAAGTGTGGCTGGCCTTGTTGAGAGCCCCCATAAACTGTAGATCTGAGTTGCAGAGAGGTTTGGGAAGCAGTGTTTTTTGTTGGAAAGTGCTCACACCCCAAATCCAAGGTTAGTTGACCACGAAACGTTTGTAAGGGACCGATCTAAGCAAAGTGGATATGAGAGCGAGTACTTCGTGTTGGTGCATAGATCCATGCCTGCTAGACGTTAGAAGACAGAACTAACTCACATCTAGTGAGGAAACAACAGATCTGCTACCTCTTACAAGTCTCTTCCTCCTTCCCGACCCAGACACTCCACACACAAGATTGAGTAAGAGATCAACTCGATATTGGTATACGGCATCAACTCTCCACCACTTCAGGTTATACTTTACTCATTGCATTGTTTTTACAAATTATGGATCTTTCTTCATAGGCACATCACACACACTAGTCACATCACCTTAGCCCTCACGTACACTAGGCACAACACTATGCACAATCACCTTATTACTAACCTTCTAACCCTTAGGCACAATAATAGGACATGTGTATCTGCAACAACAAACATGAGGAGCAAATCAAGAAGCCAACTTGGAGTCACTTTGCGCACATCCACAGACGATCTGCGACACCATCACAACACCACAGATCATCATCAATAGAGACAAGCAATCTGGAAGCGACTCTCGAAAGGTGACCAACAGAGAAGCAACAATAATACATCGACAAGCGTCGCAGAACACGAAGAAACAAAAATACAGCTCAAAAAAAGGTAAGTACACCTGTAAAACCCTCAATTCCACTCAATCTCCACAGCCTTCCTCTCTCTGCAACAAGATCCTCTCTCTGCAACAAGATCCTCTCTCCCCCGCCCCCCCTCTCCTTCTCAACCAACTCCCTCTCTCTCCCCTCTCTCCTCCTCTCCTCCTCCCCCTCCAGTCCCCCCTCCTTGCCCAATCCTCACAACTCTGATTTGCACAGTCCCCCTCCCAACTCCTTGCCTCATCCTCACAGACCTGATCTGCACAATCTCCCTTCCAGCTACAAAAGTAGAAAAATAAAATAAAATATGGAAACCCCAATCTCAGCCCCTCCTCACAATACACACAAATTCCAACAGCCTCCAAATCCCCCCCTCCCCATGTACAGACCCCACGCATAGATCGCAAATCCCCCTCGCCCCACACAGCACCAAAATCCTCCGATGCAATATTGCAAACGGACACAAAAAAACAACGACCCCGCCCCAACCCTCCCCAGACCTTTATAACCCCCCGACGGCTGTTCTCCCCGATCCTCCACACGATCCCTTGCAGTCTATTTGAGACAGACTATATCGTGCACGGGCTCCTCCACCCTCCTCCGACCCTTGATTCGCGACCTCCTCTCTTTGATTTGCGACCTCCTACCCCCCAACGACCTTCCATCCACTAGCGACTTTCCTCTTGCGACCTTCCTCCCTTCACAACCCCCCCTTCTTACTCTCTGCAACCTCCCTCGTGTGACCTTCTTCCCTTTCCAAACCCCCTCTCTAACCCCCTGCAACCCTCTCCCATCCCCTGCGACCTTCCACTACCATTTCCCTCCCTCCCTGCGACCTCCTCTCTCCCAATATTGCAACCTCCTCTCACCGAAGTGCTCTGGGACGAGACTAAGGAAGAAAAAGCCTATTGCTCACCATGTTTTACCCTCAAGCATGACAGACCAGACCCTGACCGTACTCGACATGGTAGCAATGGAAGTCAAAAACCCTACATTCTACACCAAAAAGCCCCCGATAGAGAACACCTTCACCTCTTCTAACATAGACACCCCACACCTTGTTAAGAAACCTAGAAGTAGTTCCCATGGCATATCCCATGTTTTAATCCCTGACTTCATCACATTCAAGTTCTGGTTAGGCTTCCCCACCATGGAGAAGCTGGCACATGACGTTGGCCAAGAGGTCCTCCATAGTCGGAAAACTGTGAGAGATATGCTCACTAGAAGTGTATCCAAAGGAGAAGCGGAAGAGGCGTTGGAGGCAACTATAGCTTACCCCAAGATCCCACAGGTATTCTACCCCAAGGCAAGAAATGATGATGTTGAAGGACAACACTTCAACATCACTCAAGTCCCTTTTGACATCCCTACTAATCCAAGGACCGGTTTGTCATATGACTTCCATGTGGTCATATATTTTGAATTGCCTAACCATCCTCTATACCATGATGACATTAAAAAACTTGATAAAGCCAGACTTGTACATATAGACATATCATTGGGTACTAATCTTATTGACCCTCTTGCAATTCTTTGCAAAGGGGTTAAGAAAGAGGGACAAAAGGGTGTTTTTTCAGGGATAATCAAGATCCACTTCCTCCACCCAGAGGTGGATGCCTTAGCACTCCTCCGCGGCACCCGATACTTTGTTTTGCCACTTGACCCCATGGGACCACTATCATCGGGGAAAGTGTGCAAAACTTGGCATGCGTTGGCTCGTCAAGGCCTCTCAGTCCGTATCAAGAGTAACAACTTGAAGGGAGTCACCGCACGAGTACTCTTCTAAGCTGTGGTACAAAACGGTTTCACTAGAAACCTCGAATTTGAAGTGACAGATGTGCAGAAGGAGGTAGCAGAGTCCCATGCTTGGATCATCGTACCTACTCCCAAACAAGCCAAGAAATTGGAACGCCACCAAGTCACCACCTTTGAAGAGATCATCTCCGCCAAAGGTAGCAGTTCTCGTGACTTCTCCACCTCCGATAGGGCCAAGAAGGACGCTCTGACACTAACCCTGCCACAACTACCCATTCTTATGAGCGTGAATGACACCACGATAGCCATCACCCATGCCTTCCAAGCCAAGAACATTGTCACTATCTGGTTCCATAGACAGATAGAAGGCAAGCACAACAGATCTGTCAACATCCAAGTCATCAATCCCATTGTGTATCGACAACACCTAAACAAAACCTTCAATATTGGGCTCCACCAAGTAGAAGTCCGCCCGCATCGAAGGAGCCTAGATGGAGTTGACCCCCCATCCGCCACTTTGGTGGAGAAATGGGGATTCAATGACATCAACACGGCATTGATTAACACTGTCGCATCCATGAAGTCCTCCCCACCTCCACCAACACCCTAAGGGCGGAGATGACCGCGAGTGTGGAAGAAGGTCGCAAGAAACTTTGATTGGAACTCTCCTCCTTCAAAAAAGACATTATTCGTGAAACCCGAGAATACACCGACGCCTGCACGAATGAGGTAAAATTTAAACTCATCAATGTTGAGAAACTAATGTTGAATGCCCTTTCGGTGATGCAAGGTATCAGTAGAAGCGGTTCGATGCCCTCTCTTCCCGCCCCAAATGGCCCGTCAAACGTGGATTGACCACGGACCACCCACGAATGATTCTCCAACCGCGTTGGCATTGGTTATCCCTCTCACTAGCTCTACCTTCTCCCCCTTTATCTCTCGTTAATGCCTTTTATGCCACCATTATGCTTCATCTCTTAGATCTCTACATAGATTATCCCCAAGCTATAGCTTTGTTAGTAAATCCATCCTCAATATATTCATACTCTTGTTTCCCTCCACTCTCATAGAACACAATAGTTCTACTACACACCTCATCCCTCTCTCACTTACTATCTCTTTGTTTAAGTACTCCTTCACTTACATTTGTCACATGTTTGTAGTTAGCCTTGTTGAAATATAACCACACCTCACATGTGTCACTCAAACAATCACAACAATAAATGGTAGACTACATCACTACCTCAACACACCCCCCACTTATCAATGCCAATGGCATTGGAATATCCTCACTCCTTAGAGTAACCTCCTCACCAAACACATACCACACACCAAAACACAAACAAAACCACACCTGCTTGACCAAAGGCACTCACATACAAGCACTCCTAGAAAACATTCCCACCGCACTCTACCAACACATACAAAACCACAACCAACACACAACACACACACAAAGGGCAGTCACACTACAAACACAACCCCAAAAACATAAAAAAACCCCAAAAAATTACACAGAAAACAAGAATTCTAAAACACAACACCAAATCTAAACACATGAAAATCTTACTACTTCCAGGCGGAGACATAGAAACCAACCCGGGACCAATGCCTAATATACTAAAAACTCATCCCACATCACATAAGAAAAATGAAAAAATATACATTATACCAAATACCATAAAACTACAACCGGAATACAAACACATTGCTCAAACATTTGCACCTGTCTTAACCCCTAAAGGACCAAATCTCCTTCGGGGGGATTTCTAATTTTGGACAGGTTCCTAAAATTTAAAAAAGAATTTTTTTTCTCTGACATTTTTATTCTAGATTATCCCTGATGAGAGCTTCGTAGAGGTTTTTTTTTTTTTTGGATTTACGGTTTGAAAGTTAGTACCACTAATTCTCAAAAATGGGGACGATAGGTAGCCTAGGCACCCCTAGGAACCAATGAAACACATGTGTGAAAGAAGGGCAGTAAGTAGGAGCACAAAGGGTGGAAGGAGGGTGGGGCAGCCGAAATCAAGGGGAAGAATGGTGGAAGGAAAGATCCCACGAATTCCAAGAAAAGAGATAAATAGAAATTTTAAAAAATAGCAGAAAGTGCCTTGCGGCGGGCCCAATAGCTCATGGCAAATGGCACGTGGCAAGGGCCGTGGCGGGGCGCGGGTAAAGAAAGAGATGGTATGTGCCCAAAAAAAAAACCTCCATGTAGTGGCGGGCCACCCCCGTGAAGTTGCGCGGGTCCCGTACAAAGGATGCCATGTGCGGCGGGCCCGGGTCATAAGATTATTTTCCAATATATTTATTGTTTTAGATGCAGACAAGTCTTCGGTTTAAGTCAATTATTGGAAGACCCTGATTTCAAGGGGGAGTGGGTGAATGACGTGGCCCTTCATTTTTTGAAGGGTTCCCATTTTGAAGCCTTGCCTTCACCTATAATATTTGAATAATTCAATAAATTCATTAAAATTAGAGATTTTATCCGTTTTAGAAAGAAAGAAATCTCTAAAATAAGGATTTAATTTAACTTAAAAAATGAAATTCCACATTTCAACCATACAGATTCCCAAATTTGTAAATTGTAGGTAGCAAATAAATTCTCACTTCATTTGTAGTCATTTGCATTGTTTTATACCCCCTTTCACTAAAGTATTTATTTGAGCATGATGTATCCCTCGAAGTGACCTCAAATTTTGCACACACTTAGCTAACATCAGATTCTTTGCATTGGTAATGGTCTCCAACACAATGTAGTGTAAAAACTAGAAGATATGCTTAGTCAAAGTGAGTTGACTTTGCTGGGCAAGAGGGAAAAAAACTATTTCTTGCATTTCAAACACTATAATCTTCACATCCGTACGGTGGATTGCAACCATAATTTTACAGGACTGTTATACATGAGTCTATTTTTAGATCTTATGGTTAAAAATTGAGAATTTTTCTCAGAAATGTGATTATTGCGGCCATGTTTAACAATGGCGGTTTTGGACTAAAGTTTTGATAGAAATTGTCAAGGAACTTTAGGGGTTAAAAACCACACATACACTACATCATTTACACAACAATACACATCCAAATATTGCCCAATATATACAACAACAAAATATACATTCACCAACACACATCTTATATGCCCTAGTAATTACCACCCATCCAAACATAGACAAATGTAACCATCTTCTAAACCCTCAAAACCCGAATATAATCACATCGACAAACACACTACTACGAACCTTATCAAATTTACAAAATCCACCTGAAAGACATATCTATACCCCGCACCCATATACAAAATTTCTTGAAGAAAATCAAAGTATTATAAATCACGGGAACTCAATACATAAAGAATTATACAACTTTTTACATAGCCAAACCATTCCACCCTCAAGCAACACAATAAAACAAAAATTTCCTTACCTTCCTAACAATCTAATTAACGAAACACTAAAATATTTTGACCCCATAGTAGAGTATACCCACCCACCTCCTCCCCCCTTTTCTCTTCCCCCACAAAACCAAAATATTAACACAAACAACAAAAATACAAACATCACTACGTGGAATGCGTCATTTCTAAACATTGCTCTTCCCAGCTTAAAAGCTTTGACCACATATGCAAAAACACCACCGGCACTCATAGTCATCCAAGAAACAAAAATATCCGCCACAAAATCTACTAAATACATACAAAACATATTCCATGACTATAAACTTATTCTTAATAACACACATGCACTCACAAGATGCATCCAACAACGGAGACCATATACACCGGGCCCATGTGGCCTCCTTACACTAATACACAAAAAATATGCCTTCCCCGGCAACATCAAAATAATTCCTACTCCAATGCACATATCCCCCTACCTTGAAATAATTAGAATTCAAATCAACCACTACATCCATGGATAATCTTTCACATGTATATGCCCTCTCACCGCGAAGATACTAGATTTATTATAGACATACAAAACACTATCACATTTCAAATGAATCAAAACCCTAATCATACTTATTTGTGTGGAGACTTCAACAGAGACATAGCATTAAATGGTAGACAAAACGGAAATCATAATACCCCCCTCAAGCCATAGATTACCAATGGCGCCACTTCACAGAAAACCTAAACTTCACCTACATAAACACCGATACACAATACTCTAGACAAGGCGGCTATAGCTATAATGATTGGAGCCTAATAGACCGCTTCTATATAAACACAATTAATAATACACAATACACTTCCACAACAAACAGAGACATTATTCCTAACTCGGATCACTATCCTATAGAGCTCCACATCCCAAATAACATATTAATAAGTTGTACCCCTATAATCACGAATAATAATACTAAACGCATACTTAACCCCATCCCAAAAGATAACTTAGAAAAATTCAACACAAAGTGCTTTGAAGAAAATTCCATACAAATTGACTCTCTCATAAACATACTTGAAACAATAACAAACTCTCTCAAACACAATGGCACGAAATATGTCACACCCTAGATACACTTATCAACAATATCTCTGATACATTAGAACAACCTTGCCAAGCCCTACCAATACCACAAATGACAAATCGAACATCACAACAAGGCGGTTATTTACCCCGCAAACTTTCTAAAATATGGAAACAACACCTAGCTACATACCATATAATACGAAAAACTATTAGAACCGTAAAAAATAATCCACAATGGTGTAACCATCCCATATGTAACAAATTATTAACTTTACACCACATCCAAATTCCTGCCCCACCTCTCCCGGAATTACCTCATGATACATGGATAAAAGACATTGCACTAATCGCAAAAAATGCCAATATACAAGCGTGGAAAGTAACTACAAAATACTCAAAAGATAATATTAAAAAAGCCATCTCAAAATACAGACAATTATACAAAACTAGTCCTAAGAAAATAAATAGAAAAGTTTTTTAAAAACTATAATCTCCACCACTAGATTGTATCACTGACCAATATAATAACATTCTAACTAGCCCGGAAGACATTGCAAACAAAATATTCAACCAACAGACAAAAAATAATAGACCCACAGTACCAACATGCAACTATCAACCAGAACACCTAATCAAATGCACATGCGCAGTACGCCAATATCCATGGCATGACCTAGAAGGATTTACCTTAGACAAACGAGGCGAACCTGAAATTCCATTACACACATACTTCAACAAAGCAATATATGACACATGTCTCCGCAACCTCGGAAATAACAAAGCCCAGGGCCAGATCATATACCAAATTCAATACTCAAAAACGTGCCCCCAAAATTCCATAAATTAATATTTCTATTCTTCTCTCACTGCTACAAACAAAAACAAATACCAGCCTCATGGAAAACTAGTGCATCAATTTTACTGTACAAAAAATGAGTTCCTTCAATACTACCAAATCATAGACCAATTGCATTAGCCAACAGAATATATAAACTATACACTAGTATACTCACCTCAATACTATCCCCATATGGTGAAAAGTTTAAAATCCTACACGAATATAGTCAAGAAGGATTCAGAGCAGAAAGAAGTATCTCTAGACAAATACAAACCACAATAGCGGCATTAGAAGACGCACGATTCACCAATCAAGATATACATATTTTATATGTTGACTTTAAAAACGCCTTTGGCTCTATTGACCACGCTCGACTACTAGCGATAATGACTGATATTGGGTACCCAAAAGGTGCAACTGCACTAATTGGAAATATCTACTCCCAATCATCTACCTACTACACAGATGAACACTTTGGAAAGACTAAACCTATTCCCATTCATAGACGAACTATACAAGGACACCCTTAGTCCATACCTATTCATCATATTTTTAGAACCACTACTTAGATGGCTAGAGCGAGGCAACAATGGATACACTTTTGGTACATCACAAACCACCATAAACTCCACCGCCTACGCCGATGACCTTGCTATCATAACTAACAAAATAAAATCATTACAAACACAAATTGATAAAATCAATAGATACTGTAGATGGACTGGAATGGACGTAGGCGTCCCAAAATGCGTTGCTACTGGTCGTCCCAATAAATCCAAAATGAATCCAACTGCATTTAAAGCCTTAATGCAAGCTTCTAACATCAACTACCGTGGCCAACCAATCCCCATACTACACCAAAATGAATCATATGTATATCTAGGCACAAATCTAGATCCCTCTCTAAAATGAAAAATCCAAATTCACACCACGACCACAAAACTCATTCAACAATGCAAAGAATTTACAACATGTCCGGCCACTATAAAACAAAAAATTAAAATGGTTGACACCGTAATACGCCCAGGTATAGCATATAGCTTCTACGCTGTACCATACTCTATGCCATCTATCAAAAAACTTGATCAAAGATTATAGCCATACAAAAAATCATTTGTGGTATGCCAAAATGCATGTCAAATGCAATAACCCAACTCCCACACAGTGACACAGCCTATTTGGACTTGAAGCTTTCTCTCTTAAAAATGCCTATCTCCGATGTATAGGGGAACAATTACAAAATGCCCTAAATGACAAAGGTAGGCTCGGAAAAATATACAATGGATTAACTCAATATGTACTTGCTCAATATGGAGGTGCCGAAAATATTCCAAGAATTAAAAAAACGGATTGTATAAGATCACCAATAACTTGTACATTTTTCTTATTAAAACATGTAGCCAAAGTTCACCTTAAGAGTACACTTCCAAATTTCCTCTTTGATCTAACACCATTAGAAGTCTTATGGTGTCAAGAAGCACGGAACCATAACACACTCAACTTCCAAAAGCTTTTACAAAAACTCCTCTCAAAAAATATTTTTGAATTAAAACAAATTACTTCACCAAACGGCACACACATCATGAATGATGAGGACTTCAAAAACTTCCACTTCACCCCATCCAAACTAATCAAGAGTGCCCTAAATAAAAAATGTTGCCAAACAACTTTTTTGCCACCCAACATGCCCCACCACATGTGCTATCCCTTGCAACATACACCCATACTCCCACCCAGTCCAAGACCCATTCATCACCACCGACAACAACACCCTCCGAAGAACTACCCTTCCACCAATCCACCCTCCCAACCCCTTACACCCACACCACCCCCGTCCCCCAACATACATCCCCAAAAATCCCACCATATATCCCATTAACAACATCATATGCCATGAACATGTACAACATCTAGATACCAACAACATACAAAATACCTATACAAGATATCTATGCCAATGGCAACACAATAACAATACATTCAACAAATGGCTTCCTCAAAGAAACCTCTTTCCAAGATACAACAATAACACCTCCACATACAACACCGAAAAATTAAAACAATACTATCAAAAAATTAAAAATTAATTCTACTCGGAACTCATCCAAGCCCACCACCCCCAAGAACAATTACAAGACTCAAGATCCGTAACTCCACTCATAATCATTCCACTCCCAAACATACATTCAACGGAATACAACCCCGAGAAAGACATTCTCACATCCTCGAACACAATTAAAATAGAGAACAATCAAGCCCACCTATATGAAGAAAATGGCCAACATTTACATACTATATCCACCACTAGACTCCAATAGCTATGGAACCAATACAGTTT
This sequence comes from Bryoerythrophyllum caledonicum, assembly GCA_963971425.1. Classification (NCBI taxonomy): domain Eukaryota; kingdom Viridiplantae; phylum Streptophyta; class Bryopsida; order Pottiales; family Pottiaceae; genus Bryoerythrophyllum; species Bryoerythrophyllum caledonicum. The sequence continues at coordinate 29,475,721 of OZ020516.1, read as the reverse complement.
GAAACTACAAACCCCTACAAACATTGAACCAATAATCCAACCATTTGAAACCGAACAAATTTGGATATACCAAAGATATAAATATCGCATTCCAAAAAATAATTCCCTCAAAAGTGCACAATACACAATACCCACATCCATCCTAGACTCATTAATCTCATCCTTCAATATCGAACAATCATACTTCTCTTCCCCGGTCGCATGTTCCACCAAATTAAAAAAAAGTGATTCACCCTTTGAAGCCCATTCCTAGACTTCCATATCATTGCACTACTTGAAGCAGATTCAATTCCATACGAAGAATCCACTATTCCATGAGAGCTAAAAAAGCCCCGGATTGAACCATCGACATTACAAATAATATGTGTCCACCACCAAAATCAAACCCTTGGCACCCTAGAACAACTTGCCGAACTCACCTCCATAGCCAATTCTCTAAACATACACCGCCTTTTCCCTGGCGCAAAGAAAAAGCCGGCTATGGCATATATAACCCTATCAAAGAAATCAAATAGCCAAAAGACTCCATGGACTACAAAATATTCTTAGAGCAGAACTTATGGCATACACAAAACACTAAAAATCATCACAACAAAATACAACAATGAACCCGCACATATATTCACTGACTGTATCGATGCGCTTTATTTGCTAAACACCCAAATAACACACCCTACCCTCCACAATAGCCACCATGACCAAACTATATTAATGTCAATGGTCCTAATGTTACAAAACCGAACACAAATGACAACCCTTTACAAAGTTAGAGTCCATGCCAATATCAATGGAAACAAACAAGCAGATAAACTTGCAAAGAGGGCCGTGAAAAATCGCGTAAAGATGCCAAAGAATCATACGAACATGCACATGCTACCCCATACTACTTCCAAATAGAAGATTGGCGTTCTAATGAAGATACCCCCGATAAAGGCCCGGTTATATTCTTGAACAAATATCTCAAGAAACAAGACCTCCATAACAACATCGATACAATCGCAGAAAACTTCCCGAATATAGAAAAATGGACTGGCAACATAAAATAGACAATGAACTCTCTACAAATTTTTGGAAAAATTCCATCATCTCCAACTCACAAATAACATGCCTCATCAAATTCCGTACCGGTCAATATATGGGAAACGCCCAATAACAACTTTTCTTTGGAATAGAAAGATTTCCATCTATAACATGCTCCATATGCACTTCCACGGACCCAGACACATGGCTCCATGTTCTACTTAAATGCCAAAACCATCACATACACTCTTTAATTGTCAAAAGACATAACAAAGCGGTATGGGAGATTTGAAAACTAATTACCTCCCATAACAAATCACGATGCTTTATCCTCATGAATGCCGACACGCTTACTAACAACCCACAAGAAAATACGGTCCCCCCTTGGCTACTCCCATGTACATGTATAACTCATCGTTGTCACTGCAATCATAGACTCAAACCAGACATACTTTGCGTTCAAGGCCTACCGTACAATGACCCCGCATCCGACCACAGTAACCAAGACTATACCATCTAATTCATCGAGTTCTCATAGTATTGTAATGATAGATTCTCCCCATAAACAATAGAAAACAAAATGAATAAATACCAACCCCTTATTGAAGACATCATAGCCTTGGAATGGAAAGTGGACCCCCTTATTGTAATCACAGCCGCCGCCCGTGCCACCACCTTTATCCCATCTATAAAAATCCTTGAAGATACCTTTAAAATCCCCATCGAAACAATCTCGCACACTTTCAGTAACATTAACACCATTGCCATTCAACATGCCATGTCCATCCTTCTACACAAACAAAAAATTGAAAACAGCCAAGCCCTCCCCGACCTGCAAAATCTTCCATAATATTCCCTTTTCACTTACTTATCTTAACCCCTAAAGGACCAAATCTCCATCGGGGAGAGTTTTCAAATTTGGACAGGTTTCTAAAATTCGAAAAAAAATTACTTAATTTTGAAAATTTTATACTAGATTGTCCTTGGTAAGAGCTATTTGGAGGTATTTTTTTGATTTTTTTGATTTGTGGTTCAAAAGTTAGTACCACTCAAAGTAAAAAAGTTTTAATTGACATCGAGATTTTCCATACTTATGAAGAATATTACCTTACTTAAAGATTTCCAAAAAAAATTCTTGTCTTTAGTGTAAAATCGCATTTTAACCCAAGTCAACAAAAAACACATGTTTTCGGGCAAGGTACAAAAAAATTCTTTTTTTCCTCATAAAACTTACAGATCTTTGTATTTTTCACTTTTTGATTTTTCTACTACAAGATGTGATATAAACCTTCTTATTGACCATTCGGATTAGCATTCTAAAAGATATTTAGTCCACAAAAAAATAAAATGCAAATTGGCCCTTTTTAAACCTCCACTCCTTGCACAAACTTTTTGAATATGCTACACCCCTTTTCTACCTCTAAAAATTGGTGTGTAGGGAAATAACATTATGTTTAAGACAATGATAAAATATTTGGAACTTGTGTATTGTAAAAAGTTTACAGAAAGTGACGTCAAAGCCTGCAGATTCACTCAACGATGTGAAGAAAATGAACCATTGTTTTCACTTTAAACACTATAATCTATCAATCCGTGCGGTGGATTGCAACCAAAAGAGTGCATTATGTTTATATAGAAGTTTATTTTGAGATCTTACGGTTGAAAAATCCAAAATTCATGTTAGAAATGTGATTTTAATGCCTCTTTTTGACAATGGCAGTTTTGGACTAGTTTTTGAGCGAAATTGGCCGTGGTCCTTTAGGAGTTAAAAAACCTCAAAAACCTCCCACATTGAAAACACACTCCCCCCCAATATCCCCCCCTTTTCTTCCCTCTCCTCCTCTTTCCTCCCTCTCCCCCCTTTTTCCCTTTTGATAATTTTTGGATCTTGATGGTTACTTGTGTTCTTTGGTCACTTGGTACATAGTATCTATCCTCGAGAGAGGGAAGTAGTTCCATACTACTAATTCCTTGTTTGGTGGGCATGGTCTTAGTGGTGGAACAAACATACACTTTATTCATGCCGGCCCCTTCGAGGACCGGCGTTCCTCTTCTTCTGCTACATTTACATTTATAAATGTATTCTCCACCTACTACAAGTATAATAATGTAGTACATATTGTATGCATTGTAATATAATTATGTGTAACTCTAAAATTGCTTTTGTATATGTATTGTAGTTTACATCTTATACACTACATGTTCCGACCGCAAAGATTACATCAATCGTCAACTTGTTCACAAACAGCATGGTGGGTTTACGATTCATACCACAACACAAAACCTAAAATTCAGTGAACTACACTAGTGCAGAGCAAATTTTTCGACTTGGACTTCATAGTATGAAACAACATAACAGAGCGGTGCATATTTTTCTAAATGCTCCTGACTTTCCCCGGCAAGAGGAGTTCTCCGGAGCAAACATGGGCCACAGTATTTCATCTGCCACTCGGCATGACCCTCCACTCGAAGCAGCTTCCACGATCCCACCACCACGCTCTCCAAGCTCGTGTTCACCCTCAGCTCCTTGCCCACCATCGACTCCACCACGTCCTGAACGCACTCTGTCGCGCCATGCGGTGCAGCATTCGAAGCTCTCACCTCCCACACCCCGAAGCGGCCTGTCAGATCCACTTCGACGTGCTTTAAGGTGGTGGTACACTCCAGAAGTATGGACAGCTCTTTCATGAACTCTTTTAGGGCAACGCCGCTGGGAATGTACAGTTTCAGTGTGGTCACGTGGGTGTTGGCTTGGTGACCTGAGGAATCCGGAGTAAGAACGGCACCCAGCTCTTTCAATCCTTCTAGAGTGCAACCCCACCGGAATTCTTTGAGTGTACGATTGACCGCCAGAGCCTGTGGAACCAACGGAATCCCTTCTAGCGGAGTGGAGTGGAGTTCCAGCTTCTCTAGAGTTCTATTCCGGCGCACTAGATTCGCCGCGGCTTCCACTGCGGGTAGACGTTCCACGCCGTCCAACACCAACTCTTTGAGCGTCACATTCGAGGTCTGGCCCTCTGAGCTGGGCGTAAGGGGCTTCAACGCCGCCTCCCACATCTGCGCCGTGGTGAAGTGCGCGTGTAATGTGCACGACTTCAGAGCTGAGTTCCGGGAGAGACAGAGCGCGAGCTGTTTCGCATGCTTCGCTTCATGTAGTTCATCAAGGCAGCTGAGGTAGAGTATCAACGTTTCTACGAAGGGATTCTCGCACAAAAGTGTCGGTAAGTATCTGGGAGCGTAACGGAGCATACGAATTGCGGAGAGGCTCGGACTGGAACGTCGGAGGAGAGATAACATGTCACTAATCCAGACGCTGTCGCTGCCATGGTCGAAATAAAAATTTGCGTACTTCCATGCGGGGTTAGCGAGTTCCATTAATGTCCGCATGACTTGCAAGGCTGATGCTTCGCTCCCATACATCTGGTGAAAGGGAGTTGATATCTTGCTCCTGCTGGCGGGATGTGCAAGAGTCCATGATCCACTGGCTCCCTCTCCTAACATAATTTCGAAGCTAAACCCTGAATCACTACGATTGGAAATCTTTATTAGAGAGGAGAAAGCAGTGTGCCCAGCGATTCCTAAACCCTCGAGAAACGTAGAAAGATCATGAATTCGCCTACTATCGTCTGAAGAAATTATGACTGGGGAAGCCATGGCGAAAGAAGCTAGCCAGGTGCCGAGATATATCGAGACATCACCTACTCACATGTGCTCCCGTAAACAACCTGACCGTAGCGAGAGAGTCGAAGTAAAGAGATCACCGCAAGCAATCTAGTAGTGATGTCGAGAGCAGAGGGCATCGATCTACGAATTTCCCTACCAGGTAAGTCTGCAGAGGACTCCAGACGAGACCCATATCAAGTCTGCATATCAAGTCTGCAGAGGTCTTTCAGACGATGCAGCTACCTAGAAGGTGATGTCGAGAGCAGAGGGCATCGATCTACGAATTCCCGACTGAAAGTCGGTAACACCAGACATAGGAGTGGTTGGTGCAATCATATGGCGAGCAGCCCGCACCAATTATGAACACTGTCCACCGAAATACCGCCAGGGTTTCGAATATCCTGTTTGAGATGCATCGGCTCTGGTTTCCTTCATTTTGATGACCAGGTCAAGACCCACGATATCTTTACCACCCTTCACAGAAAACTCTATTCTCAAAATGTTTTTTCAAGTTTTTGCAGGTTCAATCGAGATCGTTGAAAGAAAATTCAAAGCTGAGATTTTTTAAAAAGCTTTGTAGCAACATTCGCAATAATACTAAATACAATTATGCAAAATTTGTTTCACTACATCGTGAATACGAAGCAACTGCGCGGTTCACTGGCGCATTTTTACTAAGAATTCATACTTTGTAACAACACTCGTGTAGCAAAGGAATCTCCTTCATTACTACATGTATGCCGTTCACTTTCTGTAGTGGCGGACATCCACATTATATAAGGTGAACAGAGTAATCATCCGGCGAATACTTCGCACTCCAGAGCTTCCTTCAACTCTGAGCCACAGGCATCACATCATGACGATGACGATTTGGTTGTATGAATGTGCGCCAAGGGAATAAAGAAGGACGACAACGTGAGTATAAGGAAAGAGAAGTGCGGGGGAGACATCAGCGGGATGACATATACACATTGGTAAAGCAAAAGCAGTTCCATTTCGTGTACGTCACCCCCCGTGAATTTCAAACCGCAGACCTTTCCCGGAAAATGAAAGCCTCCGATAAGACGTTCCCACGCTCCGGACATTGGGCGAGGCATGACAGCATGCTGGGGGGTCCGCTGAACCTACATCATGCATTTCACACATCAAGTAAGGCGACGTTGAAATCTTTTTACTCTTGACCGCACCAACACATTTGACAGGTAATAAAAACTCCCCCTCGAGACCAGAAGCAATGCACCTTTGCCCTCAGGATGCGATGTGGGTACCTAACGCTAGGTAGCACAGTCAATGTCTTTCATGGATATCTCCGCCCAAAAAGGAGAAAAAGCTCTACTTTCTGAACGACGTACAACGTCGTGGGAGCCTCATCGCCATGCATGTCATGCAATTAACTAGCCGATGGATCACTCACCCTTTTCTAGAAGGTCACGCTCCACGGAATACGATCTCATCCAACCATTCACCACCTCAATATCATCCTAGTAGTATGACGTAGACATCTATCAAAAAGTGGGACGAGAATTTCCAATACATATGATCACTAGTGGCTGAATCCTTTGCAGAAGTAATCGATTCTCTGAAGTTGGGACTTGCATAGTCTTGTGATAGTTCCAAGCTTCTTCATCATCGTCATGGGAGTTCCAAAGTCTGCAACCATCGACGCGAGCCATGCGAGGGAGGCCGCCTTCGCAATCACGACGTCCCACATCGTGGCGCGCGCCACGGCTGCGCTAGTGGAACTCAACGTCTTCAACGCGCTCGTCGCACGTCCTGATCAGACGGTCTGCGAGCTCGCTGCGTCCGCCATGCCGGGAAAGCCGTGTAACCTGAAGAATCTGGAGCGCCTCCTGCGCCTGGCGATCAGCAACAGTGCCATTACCGAGACGGTGGACGCTGCAGGGGAGGAGAGGCGCTACCAATTGGGTCCGGTGGGGAAGTTCTTCGTGACGACGAGAGTGGAAGATTCTGGCTCGTTCGCGCAGTACCTTGTGTATGGACAAAAGCCCGCCGTGGTGCAGAACTACCGGCCCCTGAGTGATCTCGTAGTGGAACAGGAGAAGGAATTCAACGGCGGGACGCTGTATGACTTTCACCAGCGGCATCCAGAGCTCAATAAGCTATTCAATCAGGGCATGGACGGGAACTCCAAGGTCATGATGCACGCCATTCTGGACGAGTATCAATCTGGCTTGCAGGATGTGCATGTGTTGGTGGACGTGGGAGGCGGATTCGGTTCCTCTCTCTGCGCCATCAGAGAGCGGTATCCCCACATCAAGGGCGTTAACTTCGACCTGCCTCACGTCATCGCTGAAAGCCCCCAACTGCCAGGTAAATAATAGAAAAATACTGCGTCGATGACACTTGTGACATACAGCTTTTCTTCTTCTTCTTCTTCTTTTTTGACACAAGTAACGAGAGCGGATCCCCGCCAGGACCGGCGGGGTCGGGCCCAGGCCCCGTCCAACTCAGAAGTCTGAAAAAAAGGATTAGTTGTTGGTGCTCATTCTACCTCTCCTAAGGCAGTTATTATACATACGGCTTTTCTGTAGTAACATGGACACGAGGAAAACTGGGCCTAGTGTACTAATGTATCTCTTCCGGAATTCTGGAAGACTGTTTTATGCAGGAATAGAGCATGTCAGCGGCGACATGTTGGAGAGTGTTCCTCGAGGTGGCGATGCTATCTTCATGAAGGTGAAGTTTCATTTGGAGATTTCTCTGCAGGTTTATAACTAGCGGGGTCATGTTTATTAATGTCTGGTTTTCTTGCGTAAAAAACAGTGGATTCTGCACAACTGGGGAGATGAGGACGTCATCAAGGTGCTGAGAAACTGTTGGGAGGCGCTCCCCAGCGGAGGGAAAGTAATTGTGGTCGACCATGTGGTTCCCGAAGTCATCGACCCGGAGGAGGTGGACAAGGCGATATTGATAATGGACGTGATGATGATGGCGCACCACAACGCACGGGAGCGCAAGGAGAGCGAGTTCCGCAAGCTGGGCCTGACGGCGGGGTTTACGCAAGTCAATCTGGTTCGCCAAATCCGCTCCTCGGGAAGCGTAGTTGAAATGCTCAAAGCTTGATACTCCTGGAAATTCACCTAACGAAGATAATTGTTATACTCAAGCAACATAATTAAGGTAATCCAGAATATAATTAGTGGGTGGGTAGATGTGCTTCATGTACCTGCGTAAGGATGTTCGGAATCCAGGAGTGCAAACTCCCATATTTCAATAAAGTGTCCTATGACATGTCAATCTTCATCTGATATATAAGCCGATCAAATTAAATGTCCCCCACACCCGCAGCGCCATAGCTGCTTGTCTTCAAGGGGTGGCTTGCTGTTCACCTGCTATGTACATTTTTCTCCAGCTATATTGCTACTAGTTCCACATCCAAACCCATGTGGTACCAATCCTTGTATAAGCAAATGTACAATATGATGTGTTGGGTTTTTTTTACTTACTGATCTCATTAGAAAATCGCCGCAGCTGGTTGTTGTCAAAACTCTATAAATTCACCAGGTCAAAAAGGGAGCTCAAACTCGATGCTGATTATCCAAACCGTAGAGAGCGCGCTTCTCTCTGCCAACGAACCGGTTGAGCGTCTTCCGGGCAATGGAGAGCCACTTCCGAGCTTTCTCCTCCTCTCGCGTGGGAGCTAGGCTTTCCGGGGCTCCACTAACAAACAAGTCTTTCTTCCGTGCCTGTGCGATACGGTCCAGCTCGGTGATCTCCGACATGGACCTCACATCCGTACTGGGCAGCAGCCTGCCTTCCGGGTCGATCATGGTTCTCCCTAATGAGAACCCCCTCTTCAAGAATGGCAAACTCCTGCTGCCATGATCGCCTTTCGCCCCTGGTGGCAGTGGAGGCCTGTCTAGAATTCCAGAGAGCCGACTGGTGGACCGCCGGGATGGCTCGGGAGGCATCTCAATATTTGTATCTGAAACCACTTCTTCACCGGGTTTAGTACCATGCTTCCACGATGTAGATCCTCGATCTTTTCTACTAAAGCTGGAGGACAACCTTGCCTTCCCATCAACCATGATGAACTCCTGGCACGTCGATGACGATGAGCTGGACCGCCGCGTGAAAAGCTCCTCACCCCGTCGAAAAGGAGGGTGGAGATCACTCTTGGAGCTGTAGGACATTCGAGATGCCGATAGTCTTTCACTGGGCCCGAACAAGGTGTGGGTGTTGAGGAACAAGATATCAGCAGAGGCAAAGTCACTCCACCGTTGCTGCATCACCACATCGGAGATAATGATCCGGTGACCCAGTCTTCGCCCCGAAGCCATGGGGTGTGAATGTTCGAATGAATACTCCAGCGGACTAGGATCACCAAGGAGCATTCCATCGGTACGCTTCACAGACGTCTGCCTCTTTGTCCCATCTACGCTGTCCCTATGAACAAAAACCTGGAAGGAAAACAACGTAAGATCTGAGTCCAGAAAATTAAACAGATAAGCTTTGACATGAAAGTGAGAAGACAAAAGGACATACCTGTGAGGAACGCTCTCGCCTCTCAACAGACGACCGCCGAGATAGCGAGCAGGTCCTCGGCAAGGACGCCACTGTATCCAGCTCTTGAGTCACTGCTTCCTGCGAGTTCCTCCCCGCTACGAGCTCATCCACCAGAGTGAGATCTTCCGAGGTGATGCAATGTCGGCACAGCGGGCACGTAGAGTGGGATATCAACCAAGTGTCCACACAATCTAAATGGAAAGCGTGTTTGCACTTTGGAAGCAGCCGCAAGATGTCTGCGTCTTCAAACCGACTCAAGCAGACTGCACACTCCAGCCCTTCCTGCAAAACAACCAGCAACATATGCATCAAATTGGTGTGGAGGAGCAGGAAGAAGGTGAGAGCGAACATGGTGGTACCAAACCAAACCTCCTACATTTCTACAACAAAACCATATCAGATCGGTACTAAACCCATATACATGCATCCAAATTGGTACCAAAAGCAAAGCACATCAAATTGGTACCAAACCAAACCTTGACATTCCGGCATTTCTACGACAAAACGTCTGAATGCGCCAACAAAAGAGAAAGACCTGGTACCTTGACACCCTGCAGAGACGCAAAGGTGAACATGGGGAGGGCTTCCACAATGGCTCTGTCAAGGCCGGCGTCCACATGGAAGGGCGGAGGGGCAGCTGGGGCTTCGTCAGGAGGAGGCTGGTCTGCGCTCTCGGCCTCCGCGGAGCGCTTGCAATGCTTAGTATAGAGGAGCAAGAGGAAGGTGAGGGAGAACATGGTGGTGAGGACGCCAATGATCACGGCAATGCTGGGGCGGAACGACGCCCCCGACGCGCTCCTCACCGGCGAATCGGGAAAGGGCCGCGAGCCGCCGGAGGGCGGCCGGAAGTAGGGCGATGGCGCCGGCGCCGGTGCAGGCCCGTCGTAATCCCGATACATGACTTCTTCGCAGTCAATGCCGAATCAACCTCGTCCCCGAAACCTCCACAGCCAATCCGCACCACCACGCTCTTCTCCCATTCAACACAAGCTTACAAACCCGATCACCACGGCCCCGATCCATCATCCTTCCAGCAAACACCTCAAACACCGCCATGGAAACTCCTCACTCACTCCAAATGCACATCATTCCAATTCTCCTCCATCAATTTCCCCCTGCCACTGCTCCCCGCGACCGCGCTGATCCATGCCCAGAGGAGACGAGTCCCGGAACCCTACGACGAGCGAGCTTCGCACAAGGAGCTACCGTTTGAAGCGCTAGAGCGGAGGCGACAGTAGCCCGATCGCCGTGCAGGGCGGCTCCAACTGGAGCTGCGGGAGAGGGCTGCAAGGTGGCGGGGCCGCGGGGAGGGCGCAGGGCGGGCGTGTGGGGCGATCCGGGGGCGGAGATGGCGTCGCCATAGCCGGCGAATTTCTGCGAGCGACACCAACTGAGCTCTGACGACGCTGCTGCCGCCGCAGTGCTCCTCTCGTCGCGGTGTACCTGCAGCGAGGATTTCGCTACGCGGTTCTAGGATTCAGGGGTGAATTCTTCTCCCTGAAGCCTGTGTTTGGCATCTTCCCTGGTGGGTGAAATGTCGCTGTGGAGTGGATTCGGCGGTGCTGTTGGGTGTCAGGGTTGGTGGGTTTAGGGATCCGAAGCCATTTGCTCCTCTGACAGTGATTATATTTCCGTTTCAATTTTAGAGGTTCAGGTAAGAAGTAGGTGCGTACGCAATCAGGGTTCTTAAAAAAAATCATTTTTAAAGTATTAATTTCTAAGTATATTTTCGGTTTTCAGGTGCAGTCAAGATCAGTGACAAGTGATTCTGCACTGTAGCAATAGTGTCGCCATTAAAAACAGTCATCAATGGGGTTCATAGTCTTTGATCCATAAGATTTTACCCATGTATCATGGAGGTCGTATGCAAAGAAGAAGTGAAAAAGGACTCAAGTTCAGACCAGACTCGGAAATTGGTTTGCGTGGAGCAGCAGGAAGAGGTCTGATGACGAGAGTAAAGACAAAAAATGTAAAAAAATTTGTAAAGTACATTGATGGCACTTCTAGAAAGGCCAATTCTCCAGCATAATGGTCAACACTTGCCTGTACATTGACAGTATGATCCCAGTCCTCTTCTGAGCCTAGGTTTACCAGGATCCAGGAGTCTAACCACTCGTACGTCTAGCTTCTACCTACATGACGTCGCCTCTCTCAAGCTTCAACTATGCCTGTTCAAACATGAGCAGGACTACGAGATTCTTTGAACCTCAGTGAGACTACTGAGTGCTGAGAGACTTTGCACTCGGTAACATCAGCTGGATTGAGCATATGGAAAGATCCACATATTGTCTCGGACAGGAGAGCAACCCTTACTACCAATTGATTTCGAGATTTGCCCCTCAGAGCATATGCTACAGGAGAACGAGAGGAAGCACAATGGATGGACAGTAAACAGATAAAGAATGAGATGCTGGATCCCCTCATGAAGAAATTGGTTCATATGGAAATGACAGCCACGGATGTTTGAGGGCCTCACTAGCAGTGGGGCGCAGACCTGGGTTGATGTTCAGAAGATACGTCACGAACTCAACAAAGCCTTGGTCGCCCATGGGTAACCGATGGGACAGAGATGTCTTCTTTGGCAGCAGGTATTCGAGTTGGTCAGAATCCTGTGAGGTGAAAAGACGTTATGAAGCCAACATGAAACGGATACTATTGTTGCCCAGCAGAAAATAACACCAAGTTAACTAAAAGGCATGATCATTCTCGGTATGTTAAAAAGAGCACACCTAACTGCAACAAATATCAGCTTACAATATCAGACCCGAACTGTTCATGACGTAATAATATCAGACACTCTCAGTTCGGCTTAGTGCGTACCTGATTCCTTTCATAAAGCGTGTGGTTTTTAGTGAAGAACTTGTGCGTGTCGCGACCTTTGCCCAAAAGTACCGGGTCAATAGGGCCCAGAATTCCGACCACCCGAGCCAACAAGGTTGCCAGAGAGTCGTTCTGGAAGAGTACCTGTTCAAATACACACCTCATTCCTCGTTAGTTTCTGCACACAATTGACTGCTGACAAAAGTCTCAAGAGACGGTCTAACGGTGCGCATCAACTGCGTTCGCGAATGATATTGCTAGATGTTCAGACGGCGACCGGAGAAGTCACTGTTGAGCAAAGGCCTCAAGAGATGTCCACCCACCACAGGGTTAAACATCTTCAGGTTTTCTAGACATACTAGACAATCGGGGTAGAAATATACTCACATTTCCTGAGCAGAGCTCTGCAAGAATGCAGCCAAGCGACCACATGTCGATCTTCTGGTCATACGGAAAACCAAGTATAACTTCCGGAGCACGATAGGAGCGAGATTGCACGTACGAGCAAAGATGGTCGGTCTGGAAACAACTGCTTCCCAAGTCGATCACTTTAATTTCACAGCGGCTGTAGCTCTTCACCAGAATATTTTCCGGCTTCAAATCGCAGTGAATGAGGCCCAATCCATGAATGAACTGGAGAGCCTCCAGGCATTGACGTGCTATCGACTGTAACAAAGAACAGCACATGAATAAGGAACACTCCGCTTCATAACTCAGTAAATTGGAATTGACTTCCAGTGATTCTTGATACTAACTTTCAATTTCTATCTGAAACATAATTGCCCACACACCTTGTATGTGTGGCACGCTACTGCTGTAAATTACGAGAAAAAAACTAGTCAAACCCTTTCACGCGAGCATTAAAGTCCAATGAATTTAATGAATACGCCAGACAACCATACATAACAAGGGACGATACCTCCTAGTACCAGAAGTATTACAAGGATCAAAACAACACTGTTTGAAAGGAAAAAGTCTTAAACTGCATTGAGCACCGGGATAAAGAAAATACCTGAAGGCGGGGCATGGTAAAATAGACCTCGCCACCAGATTCCCTATTGTATTTATGAAACTCGTACAGGTTGGCTCGAAGTAACTCACACACGATGAACAAATGCTCCTGTAAATCAACAACGGAAGCAGGAAGAATATACTCTTAGCTTGTATTAGATAGGAAAAGTGTAAAGAAAACAGAATATTCACATCCCAAAATGTCATGTCAATGAACACCGTGCGCCAAGGTCATCGTCAATACCCGGTGGTAGAAGTAATCGTAGAGCCGCAAGAGATGGTGCTTGTCACCAGGATCATGCTTGTTGATGTACTTGAGAAGCTTGATTTCGTCAAGACTCTGATCGAAGAAGTCTTTGTTGTTCTTGATAATCTTCATGCACACATCCATTCCTGTGTGCAGATCATGGGCTTGTATGGCTTTGCTGAATGCAGCAGAACCCAGATACTCAGTCACATGATAACGGCCAGCAACGACTGCATTGATTACAACTGGAAAGTCTTTATCTTCCTCAAACCCAGTCCTGCACATTTAGACCCTCGGCATCAGAAGAACAGTGGCATGGGAGACTCCACGCAGTTTCGACTAAACAAAGAATGCAGATTTTGTACAATGCCAACCTAACTCAGTGATCATTGTACATCTAGGGTCAAGGACAGAAACAAAATGCTGTAAGCGCTATCATCGCAGTGACAAGGTCCAGCAACTCTGTGCCCACACCTGTTCTTTCGGTGGATGATTTTCAAATCAAACGTCTCGAACTCTTCCTCTTCAGCTCGTATTCTTCGTATTTGTTCTTGTACTGCTGCAGCTTCTTCGTCTTCGGCCGCAACGGCCTCAGCTTCGCTAAGCTGCTGGTCTACTTCCACCATATCCTCTTCCTCCGGAACTTGCTCTACTTCGTCATCGCTTTCTCCAGCTCCATCGTCCTGGACCAATACAGGACAGTCAGGAAAATGAAGCGCACAGCAAAGAACTCAAATCTAACTACTTATCTCACAGCCATGCATGCAAAGAACTAGACATCTGGGCAGTCTGTATACTGATGTGAAGCCCTCACGTACGATAATGTAGTACCATACAGAGAGGAATGTGATAACCTAAACGCCAACAATGGCAATTCACATGAAGAATCAGAGCTTTAGAAAAACAAAACCAAGCTGATATCCTACAGTGCAGCCTTGCGATCAACCAAACAAGCACTCCAAAAAATCTCACCTTGGCGACTGCACTGCCGTAACCATCAGTTGAGTTCGCTGATCCCATGGAGCGCACAGACTGATCCCGATGAGCATCGTTGCGAGGACTGATGACGGGTGACGATTCATTGCTCTTGCGCCTCCAAGAAGCTAGAGGATCTTCGGACCCCAACACGCCGTTACCATACTCCTCTGGTTCTTCCCCGAGTACCTGCCCAGTGATGTCTCTCACCGACCACATCGACTTCCCTGAGTCTACCCTGGACACGACTCCTATCTCTCCTGCACTCGTGGATGGGGAAGGAAAGGAGAAGCCTCCAAACCCTGTCGCTCCAGCAGTCTCGGACTCCTTGTGCCGGTGACCCTCACTATCACCGGCGCTGCTGACCTTCGTCATAACAGAATTCTCATTTTCACGATTGGGGAACTGTAACGCGTCCACGATGGAGGTTTCTCGCTCCACGCCTCGACGCTTGTGACTTGCCCACGGGTTGTTGTAGTACTTCAAGATGAGGTCTTCTTCTTCCTCTTCATCCTGCTTCCGAACACTCTCGGAATCATGCACGCTTCCACTATCACTGTTTCCAACCTGAGACGATGCGCTGGGTTGGCCCATGCTTCGCACACCGATCTCACCTATATCTAAATCTCCTTCGCTGCCTTCTCCATGCACGCTCTCTCGCCTCTCGCTACCAAGTTCCGCAACATCACTTCTCACGCCCGCACCACCACCGAGCCGTGCTGATCCCACTCTGTCATCCTCCTCATCGAAGATACTATCGTCAGGAATAGATCTTCCGTGATCCGGTTTCCTGCTGCCTGCTTCTGAATGACTTCCCTTAGAACCTTCAAAACCTTGCCATCTTGTATCTCCACCCAACAAGGGAAGCCCATCCGCGTTCATCAACTGCCTGTTGAACGGTCCACTGTCAAGAATGCGAGTGGCATTGGCAATCTGGATTGTACCAAAGTATTAAGATGTCAGAAGAGTATCAGAAGTTCAAACTCAAGAGACACGGTGAGAACTCATTCCATCCACGCATGTCCACAGTTACCAGTGTGTGCCTATCAGTTGAAAAAACAGATTAACTACGGAAATCAAATTACACCACAAATCAATCAATGACATCTTGAAACCAGAGCTCAGTCCATCACATATCACTCGGCCCCTCCCAGCCAGGTCCTGACCAAACTCAGAGTAGCCTGGAACTGAAGATTGGCAAATTACACACCTACTTCACAATGATGATAAGAAAGATAAAAACCACCATAAGTAATCTAGAAATCCAGGACGACCTACTGTATAGTTTACGAAGGAGCCCTATGCCCAAGTGCGAAATTATCTTGTACTACACATTCGCACTCTACGGCTGTTTGACCTGCAGAGAGTGGATGCGACTATACCTGGCCATTATTACCAACATTATCTCCGCCGTCCATGCGCCCAAATACCTCACTCGTCTGAACTTTGTCAACTTCTACAGGAGTTACCCCCTCTTCTCTCCCTGCCTTGGTCCGATAGTACTCCTCCCCAGAAAAGTAGGACTGCTGCTCAACAGAGAGCCAAGCCGGTCACGATGATATCCACTTAATTCCTCGTGTCCAACGGGATTAAAGAATGTTGAGTGAGAATGTAATAATCTAGTAGAGGAACGAAGCAAAGTGCAGACTACATGCTAAAGAATTGGAAAGCGTTCTTAGAAATACCCTCACGGTGTAACGAAGTTGGAATTATTCAATATTCCAAAATCTCACGAACCAGGGTCATTTGTCTAGGATTTAGAGCATTGCTATCTTGGGTCAATAAACGTCGGAAATGCTTAATACACAAAGAAATACCGCCGAGTGCTCAGAAGAATTCCCGATGGACATTACGAATGATACCACAACAGTGAAAAAGACTATCTCGATTTTGCAAAACCGTGAGTGTAGATGCCTCGGAGCTCTTACCAAGTCCAACTAGTCTGACAAGTTTCCCACAGTTCGTACAAATAGTAAAAACATGAATCGAGAATGAGCACAGTAATGAACTTGCCTCTTCTTCCACAAAAGAACCATCCTCGTCCTCGAGCTTCTCCGGCTCTTTCTCGCGTCGCGAACCTCGTGGGTTTTCCACATCGCGTCGGGCTCGTTCATCATCACTTGGATAATCGATCTCATGCGCCAGAAACCACTCCTCGTCTTCAATCGGTTGCCTATGGTATCCGGGATCATCGTCATCCTCATAGGTATCCGAGTCCCAGTACTCGTCGGCAAATTCCACTGCGGATTCGCTCTGTCCATCTCCTGCTGTTGCAAACCCAGAAAGGAGCTCAGACTGATCCTCAATGATGCCTTGACTCACTGAAGGCCGTGCAGACGCAGGCATGCGCCGAGACCCTACAATTAAGTACACCAGTAGTGGAAATCCATGAATTAAAAATCAGGAAAACCGTCAAAATTTAAAACAAGATTCGTCCTGAAGACAACGCTTGTCGCAGAATGTCGGCATCACGATACCTCCTTTCCAGGACAGCCCAACGACAGAAGAGAATGAAAGCCTGAAAAACAATAAGTGGCTCCGAGAACACTTGGAGCGAAACTGAATTGGCAAGAGGGAAGTCCACAAACACTACTCACGTACCTGATGAGATGTCCTGGCCAACAGGAATGTCGAGATAGGACCCCAGTCCAAACGGGGTAGCATGCGCGGCTACATTGACAGGCGACAGAGATTCGGCAGTCTTTGTCACTCCACTTCCATGGTCATCCTGCGCCGCTTCAGGAGTTTTGGGATCATTTGAACGCAGGCGAACATGAGCGAGTTTAGGAAGACCCTCCTGAACTGTCCTGGGAGCCACACATGTTAGTTTCCTTTCAACCACCACTGAAGTCGTATCTTCGGCTCTCGACTGCTCCCCTGTCGGATGCTTTTTGACTTCATCAAGTGAAACATCCGCAAGTCGTGAACCACCATCTCCTCTCAGAGTCAAGTGCGGTACAAGCTCCTGCTTTGGACCTGATTGAAAACGTTCACCATGCACGTGGATAGGAATTATCGATACCATATCCTTCCCTCCCTCCTCAGACCTCTGTTTTGACTCTGCTGCGCTTGTCTTGATGGGTGCGATGGTCTTGATGGAAACTTCTGTCCACTCTGGGCTTTTGGGAACAGTGAAGCTAGGTTTTACATCACCAATATCTTCTGCATTCGTGGTAACAAGAGGCACTGCATCAACGCTGCTCTTGTCCCGAGACGCCAACTGCAATTCCGCTAAGGATCCAGGAAGAGTCACCGGAGCAGCTTGAACAGGTGCGAGTCGACCATGATCCTCACTCTGCAGCCAATATATATCACTGTTAATGCATATATCACAAAACAATACTTGCTAGACCCGTTTACAAACCCGCAAATTCTGCGCAGTCGCAAGCTTCAAATCCAGGCAAGGAAAGATAGAGACAAGTACACACACACCAAGCACTCAGGAAGACCTACAGAATCTCTCGCCGACAATCCCCAGTAAATCAAATCTCAAAGATGCAGACAGAGGACATATTCATGTGCCCTCCCCAACATCTACTGAGGTTTACACATAAATATTCGAAAGAGCCATAGAACGTCACAGGAGTACTCATGCAGGATACCCGTCGTAAAACCAAACCTGCAGGCGTACGCTGACTGGATATAGTGCCCAAGATAACTCCCCCGTGCCAGGAGGTTTCAAGATGCATCTGTTGTGCGCTATGATAACTTCTTCCATTACACACCGAAGCGACTCTAACAATCTGATTGCGAGACAACCACCTAGTTTCTAAACGACACATCTGACCTTACAGGCCACAACCACAAAGATGCTGCGGGAACGCACGAGCGTTCAAGAACATATAAGTTTACCACTTTATCTGGTAGACTTGCCACATTCTTTGTCACCGTAGGAACAGCTCGAAAGCTTTTCTCTCGATCCAAAGCGGGCTTGTCAGCAGTCTTGGGCTCCCACCTCTGTGAACAGATATGGGGCTTGTCAGCATCAGATATGGTAAGTCCACGAAAAGCACAGGGCTGATTAAAGAACAGGGCTAGAAGGTATCCACACTAGTGAGGATCGCGCAGATTAAGAAGTCTAGATCCTATGCGGTGGCCCACAATACGCGACGAGTTCTCCGGCGGACTATCATGCTTTCACATTAGAACAGTCTTCGTGGTTCCCATCATGTACACATCAGGACTTGACACTTCTCGATGCGGCATTGGCTCCAAAAGGAAGGCAGGGAACGAAGACTCCTATGCTGGAGAGATGTGATCTCATCAAAAACGAAGCATTAGTTCCCTCCGATCCTTTCAGACAAGAATTATATCCCAGTGAGCTCGTCCAAGCACCATACACTTCACTGAAGCCCAAACATGAGGAAAATCACTTCTCCAGGTGCATCCCACCTGCTTCAGAGCATCTACTTTTCCCCGAGTCGCTTCAAACAGAGCTTGGGGCGAATCTATTCCTTGGGCTGATGATAAATCCTTCTCTGGATAGCCTGGGGAGTTGAAGATCCCTCCGTTATTAGAGTCTGAAACTTTTCCTAGAACTGCGTCAGTTGTCTCCGCGTCGGGAACCACCTTCTCACCAGAGGAGGCTGCCACTTCTGCCTCAGTCTGAAGGACACTCAAGCCACCTATTCTTGCCTGAAATGAAAATGGAACATGTGAAACTTTGGCAGACACCCGTAGTCTGTGACTGTTAAGCATCTGGAACCAGCCATACGAGATACAACGCTCGGAAGTGCTCGTCACATACCAATTCCGTAATCCCAATTGCATACTAGATACTTACTCAACAACGTCTCGTTGCCTCAGGTCAATACAACTACCTCAGATTCAGGATCACTCGCGGACTTTCAACTCTTCAAACAATCTTAAACAAACCGATAAGCAAACAGCCATTCATAACAATTTCAGAGCACAGTATGGGTGGCGATCACAAGCAAGTACAATGCTGCGTCCCTTACCGGAGACCTTCTCTCGACAGTCGCCTTCTCGGAAACAGGAGATTGAGAGACTGCTGATGACGAATTCAAAACACCAGACATAGACCTTGGCTTTGTTAAATGCTCTAACTCCGACACCTCGAACTCCGTGAACAAAAGTTCCGGGTCGTCCAACTTCGCTGCTGGCTGAATAAATTCCACTTGACCACGGGATTTCTCCTTCACTCCCAGCCCTGCTGGTGCAGACGGTTTTACCTCTGTCACCACTTTGTCGAGAGCTCGTTTCTCAGGTACCACTTCTACTCCATGACGCTTTCGTGCTGTTTTCTCTTGGATCGACTTCAAAAGAACGGCGATCTCAAGGTCAAGATCATCGCCTGAAGGATTCAGGGGTGGCCCATTCGACTGCTGTCGTAGACTGACCTCCTCCCTCAAAACAGCCTCTGCCCTGGAGAAATGATGACGATGCAAGTACTCCAGAATGATACCAGTGATGTCCGCCATTGCCACTTCAATGGTATGAGCAACCAAATGGCAGCTCCCGGCCTATGACCAGTCCTATCACCCAGACGCCTTTAACTTGTCATCTGGGGACCCTTGACTATGTACCCCCACGAAACTCCACTACCACAGGCAAGCCACCTGCAGCTTACCCAGAAGCGAAGAAGCTGTAATCAGGATACCACTTTCATGTTCGACGCCCTTGGCTTCATTGGTAGCTAACTCGTCACCCAATAATTCCAGCTCCTGAACAGACTGGTATGATGTTAGAACAAATTCCACAGGTCGAGATCTTTCAAGTCACGCTACTCGAGGCATTTTCACTCGAAGATGAAACATTTCCTGCTGGTTGGCATTGATTCAAATGCTACAGAAAAACAAGAACTTCTCGTCTCATATCTCCACAAACATTTTCTGACGCGTCTCAAGAATATATGAAGCAGTCAAAGAGGTACGCAAAGCTAACAGAGTTCGTCATTGAAGTCAAATTCAACGCTCGTCACAAGATGCGATACCGAAAGAGGGCCAATGTAATTTGATTTTACAACAGCTCTGCACTCTTACCCTAACACGATACTGTAATCCTAAACACCGGTTCAGAACGCCGAAAGACAATTACTCCCCTACAAGCTTCTAATCCGGCCACCTTCTCTAACACACAACCCTCCTTCACCATATTTTGACATCAAAAAACGAAGAAGCCACGCTCCAGATAACCAACTCGTGCCGAGGTACCCAACTATCAACGCACTCAACCCCTCTACTTCGTACCTCGCATAACACTCACAACTGGCTCCTGCACACTTTCCTCTCCCAGTCGATCCCACACCAATCCAACCCCCGATCAAAATGGCACTCAGTCAAAAGCTGCAAAGGACGTCAAACAGCGACTTCCACGGCACTCCATCATCACTGCCTCCCCGACCACGCAATCGTGCAATGCGGCTTCCCGCCCACTACAACACCACCTACCACTTTCCAAACCTAACGCCTCCCCGATCGTAAACGCCATCACTCCCCCACCCCTCCCCCCAAGTACCAAATATTCTCAACCGTAAAACAAGGCTCTCGATCCCACCCTCGGAAACCCCACTCACCTCCTCCTCAACACACGCCCAAGGCAAACAACAAATAACCTAGTCGCGAAACCCCGCCCTCATCCACCATCATCCAGACACCCCCAAACTCCAATCCAATCAACTCCCCGCAGCTAAAGAGGAAACGCAAGGTCAGGTTCACCCACACGTACCAGCTTGCAAGGCAGCAACATCGCCATGGAACAACACCGTTACATTGCAGGCAGCAAGCCAGCCGCAATGCGAAGAAGCTCCGCCATGGCCATGACCCCCGCCAGTCACCCGCCCGCTTCTGCCCACCTCCCGACGCAAACCTCCGCTGCGATGAGACGCGATGCGATGCGAAACCTAACACTCGCGAAATCTCTGGCCTGGGAATAACCCAGTGACGTTAGAGTGCATGAAAACCAACACAGAGCTCCAACACTGAACGGAGCGAGTGTGAACGGAACCCAACCCCCCTCGTATTCCGCTCCTGGGTCCTGATGCCCCCGCTCCGCCTCCGCGCTCTCCGCCCTGGCCAGTGCCGGACCCAGCCCCGCACTCCTCGACTACGCCGGTAAACGCCCCGGTTTCATCCCGGGGTGAAACGCGCCTCCCGCCCCGCTGCGCCCTCCTCGCTGCTTCCTCTTTTCCCTCGGCCTGGACACTGCTTCCGCGCTCACTCGGAAAGATGCGGGGCGAGTCGGGTCGTTCTGATCCGCTATTTCGTTCGGAGCGGGGGGCGACGGATGCGGTGCTTGTGCTCGTCTCCGGCGGACTTCGGACGCGATGCCCCTTCCGCCGGATTTCGGGCCGGGGGCTCCCTTTTTGACTGGATCGTGGGTTTGTTCAGGTTGCGCTTGTGATTGAGTGTCCGCGACGGAATTGTGTGTTTTGGCTTCGGAGAGGCCGCTGATTGCGCAGATTGGCGACTCTCTGGAACCGAACCACTGCTGCGGCAATGAGCGGCATGTCCAAGTCATGAGAGCATTAAGGTGAGCCCCCCTAAAACCGACATATGGAGAGAGGAGATAATTATATTGTTATTTTTCAGTGATAGCCGATAGAACTACAAATCCAACCCAAGTGATTTCATATTTTTCCAATGAAAATTGAATTAGTTATGAATTTTCAAACTGTGCAGCCATGTTTAGTGGGTGGCCAGCAATAGGTACCCCCAACAACCAACGACCAAAAGTAAGGGTCTTGACTAATAGCAAACCTTCATTTGGAGCTCAGTTGGTGGTAATGGGATGGAAGAAGGTTGGATATACCCCAATTTTATAGGCGTTGGTTATGGATTTTGGATGGTTATGGGGGAGCTTACCTTAACCCTTTACCGTCCAGGGGATGTTTCTGGAAAAACCAAGATTTTTTTCTTTGAACTGGATTTGATGGAAATACAACGCCTAATACTAATATTTAACCTTATAAAACGGAACTTAATCCATGACCTAAACTTCGGGGAAGTTTTGCACATTGACATACAACGGTTGATGGAATAGATTATAGTGTTTAAAGTTACCATATATTGGTAGTGAAAACTGTGGATTTTGGAGGGTGTACTACTTAACCATCAATAGATTCTTGCAAGAATTTTTTTACTTTGAATAAGCGTGGCTTGCATGTGCACTAGGTTGATAGCTTCGCATTGACATATCACATGTGAAGAAAATATTTATTCGCAATTATTGGTGATTTTTTTGCTTTTTTCTACTTGATTGTATACCAAAATGTTCCAACCTTGTACGAATTGAAACGGAAGTTTTGTATGTGAAGAGAGAGATCAACAATCACAAAACAATGAAGAATGTCTTAAAGACAAAGTTCAATCAAAATTTAAGGCCAAAATCAAGTATGTGTGTGAAATACAAGGTAGTGTATAGCATGGTATTCACTATATTTTAGTGTATTTGATGTATTTCGTGTTGTATTCCTAGCTTTTCCAAGAGTTCTATAGATCCAAATCATGATTTGATTGTTGGAGAGTGTTCATATATGTGTGCGCAAATTTGAACCTCGTATCTCAAAGCCTAATTCCTCATGGATTTCATGCAAATTGAGTTTTAGCACCTCCGGAGTCCCGTTTTGGGCTTCCTAGGCGGTAAAGGGTTAACAGCAAAGGGACCATAATGTGGTCGATGATACCGATTCTCAGGGAGCCACAACTGATTGAATTGTTGGATTGATTTGCAGTAGTTGGAGCGGTTGTGCGCTTTGCTTTCCTCCATTTAACCCATCTTCCTTATCTCCATTCGATTAAGGTAGAAACAAACTGCATTGATTTTTGTGAAAAAAGTGAATAGAGATATGTACTTTGTGTGTAGATGTTGTGCAGAATCAATTAAATTGTTAAAAAATTCAACGCCCTATGCAAGGCCTAAATGTTAAAGGGTTAAAGTTGATGAAAGGAACAATCGATTTTCAACATTTTTCCATTTATTTCGTGGAGTCACCCAAAGTTTCAAAAAGGTGTAGTCATTCTATTTGTGTTACTAATCTTTATTATATTTTGGTAGCGGTGAGATATGGAAAAAATTCATATGAAAGATAGATTATTAATTTGATATGGAAGAGATTAGTGGTTTTGAAAGTCAAAATTAGAAATAGTTTTAGTTGTCTAAAAAATCAAAAGGAAAGGTTATATTTGAGCAATCTTCAACGTATCAATCGATGACTTTGTTTGTCTATCTATTATTTTACTCTTCACTAGTATACCAACCCGTTGTCCTCAATGGGTAGTTTAAGTTTAGGTAAGGTAACTAAAATTGTAAAATTAAATGTAAAATTAGATACAATAAAAGTAAATGTACATGTCGCCATGTCCTATGGTGCATTACCTAAGTGATACCCGTAGGCCTTTTATTATGTAGAGAGATGATGAATGATGATGATACAAGTGTAGATCCTTGTTGTCCCCGACAAAAAATGGCACTTTAATAAAACCCTACCCTAGGGCGCCGAGCACCTACATTTATTCATGTCAGCAAGATAAAATCAAAATCAAAATGATATACAAGTGTAGATCCTTTCCCTTCTTGCCGCTCTTCAATTCAATGTGGAGCTCTAGCTTCCGCCTTGAGTTTCTTTTGATGGATGTTGTTTGTTCATTTGAGCTTTAGCTATTATGTTGATAAGGCCATCGTTGATTGCAGGATCATCTAGAGTGACCTGGGGAGCTTCCCTATTTATGCAGTGTTGAGTGCATGGACAAATGGTTAAGACAGAGCAATCAGCCCCTAAGATGATCAAAAGTCCTTAGCTTAAAGAATGGAAGGTGGAGGACTTTAAAGGGGTGAGTTATTTCCATAGCCTTAGGTTTGATTTCATTGTCAGTACTTTGTGACAAGAGCTTCCTTTGCTCTTTTGACTTTTTTTGGTTTTGGGAATGAAATCATCGTTTTTGAAAACAATAATGTGCGTTTGTAAGATTAAGAAAGGGATCCTTGAACATGAGATGCCACATTTAACTATTTTTGGACTTTGATGTGAATTCTAGATTGTGGGCTGTAATTATCATTTGGAGAAATGTTGTGGAATGAAGAGTAGAGCATAAATTATTGTAAGTTTAGGGTACTTATCAAGTATTCCAAGCATCATTGATGATAGAGAACAAAAGAAATGGCAATGAAGAACAAATTTAAGCTATTAAAGTGTATCCATATGGGGACTACTAGAGAAGTTCCAACTTGTGTAACATCAGGAGCATGTACCGTGGATAAGGATTTCTCCTGATAAATGCAATAGTAGAGTACCAAAGTATAATTTTCATCTCTATAATAATTGGAGACCGAGGTTCCAAAGCCGTCGCGTGAGGCCACATTAGCCTTGGGAGTGAGGAAGTGGAGGCACGTCAGCCTTTGAGAAGAAGATGGGAATGGGGCCGAATAAGGAACAAAAGGTGACCTCATGACCATACGAATGGAGGTTGGGAGGCACGCATAGGGCAATACCGTCATTTTCCAAGTATTGACGTATTGACATAGTAGGCACCGTTTTCAATGATCGTATACTGCAAGTTCAGATTGTTGTTAACGACGCAATCTGAGATTGAAGGCGCCGAGGCACCACAATGGAATGGCGGAGATGAAGGAGACCGCCATGGTTTTTGATGTAGCGAGGAAGTCGATGTAGTGAAGGAGGAATTTTGATGAGAACAACATCAACATGCCTTCCACCGTCGCGTTGGAAGAAGATCCCGATAGCTACAACGTTCAGCTCTTCCGCTCTATCATCACATGTCTGTCAACAAACTCTGATCAAAATCGGACTCTTTGTTTTCGTTTCTCATCAATTAACTTTTGTCATCTTCCAGGTATACCGAGATGGCTGTAGATAGATTCCAAGGGCTACAGTTTTGGTTGCCAAGATGGTAGAAGAGCAGGGTACAACGCGGGGAGAGTAGCTGGCTCTTTGCAATTTGGTGTCAAATGAGGTAAGAATTGAGACACAAAGACATCTGCAAGCGAGTAACACAAACACAATGTTGAAGGTGACCTACAGATTGTTGCAAAGCCACTACCTTCACTACCCTTCACTGTAGCTCTTTACCTTAAAAAGCACATGGTGTTCGATGTGGATTTTAGAGCACTTTGAAACTAAGGGCCGCTTTAGACTACAATAGAGGAGTTCACTAGCCAAGAATTCAAGGGAAATGGAGCAATATGATTGGAGAAAAAATTGTTCTTCACCGGATTGGGTTTACAAAGTGGCCAAGACTTGACTTGTGGGGAAATTCAAGCATGGAAGAAAAAATGACATGGCCGCCTATATGGCAGCACTTTTTTTAAGAGTTTCTCTTCAGTGGACTGGTTCTTTGTCCACCATCAACCCCTGAACAAAAAATTAACCCCTAAAGGACCAAGACATTTTCCCCTCAAAATCACACCAAAACTGCCATTTTCAGCGCATTCAACACGAAATGATACAAAATATTTTTTCTAAAAATTTAACCATGAGATCTTGTACTAGAGTTGTACGGAAATGTGTGGTGAAAATTTTGGTAAGCTTGACCGCATGGATTGAAAGATATCGGCCTTTGAAATGAGACATAATCTCTTTTTGAGGTCATACTAAACACCTTCAACAAACTTCGACCACCTTCTATGGCAACTTTTTGCACTACGGGCCGTGAATTTATTGTGTTTACTTGAAAAGGATCATGTTAGGCACATGTGCACAAAATTTTAGAAGTAGAAGAGGTGTAGAAGATGTTCTTAAAAATCTTGCAATGCAACTATGTGCTGAGAATCAACAATACACTTTATATTTTGCATATATCATATCCTTCTCAAATTTTTAAAATTCACAAATTCGTACGATAGATGCAAAGGTCTCATTTTCTTTTCCAAGAGGACATTTTCTTTCTTTTTAATGGACAAAAACTCAAATTTCTATTGAATTTAGAAGTTATTAAAGTTTAGTGACATTATTTGTGATATGTCACACTAAACTGCTGCACTCTTTGTATATGTAAGTGAAAATAAATTGTAACTTTTGAACCGTAAGTTGGAATCCTACGAAATTTGTGTCTATGCAAAGGTAATCAAAAGTTGTCTGTTTAATAAAAAATCTCAAAAAATAATGCCTAGAATTGAGAACGTGGTACCTTACCCAAACTCAAAATGTCCCCCAAGGGGACTTTGGTCCTTTAGGGGTCAAACCAATAGAAAAGAGCAATTTCCATTAAAATATTATTTTCCCCCCCTCCAAATAGCATTGTTGTTAGAGTCCTTCCTCTTACGATTTGCATCACCAAAGAAGTGTTTCTCTTTGGCTTTGCACTACTCTACATAGGTCTCCATTTCCAAAGCACTCTAGGTGAGTTTCCTAATTTGTATGCATAGATAGTCGGTATGATGTTTGGAAAAAAACTGATTTTTTTGGATTAAATTCAAATTTGAGTTCTTACTTCTCCTTCCTTGAGTGTCCATTTTCAAAAGAATTGTTAAGTAAGTTGTGCATTTTTGTCTAGTTCATGTGGTTCAAATTTCAAATCATTTTGATACGCATCGAGTGACTGATTTGCATTTTAGTGCAGGGTTGTGCAGCCGCAAAAGTTTCAGAGTGAGTTTTTAAAGCTGTAACTTTGGCACGTTGTATCTTCGTGATGCAAGGTCCATCTTTTTCAATCTTTGTTGTGAACGTTGCGCATTTGTGTCTAGTTTTGAGGATCAAATTTCAAATCAATCTAATGCTTTTTGAGTGACTGATGTGCAATTTATTGCAAGGAGGTTCGACCATAGAAGTTGCATGGTGAGCTTTTAAGGCTGTATATTTGGCGGACTCTATCTTTGTGATGCAAGGTCCATCTTTAATCATTTTTGTTGTGAAAGTTGCACATTTGTATCTTATTTTGGTGGTATAAATTTTAAATCAATCCAATGTGTTTTGAGTGACTGGCGTGTAATTTTGTACAAGGATGTTCAGCCTTAGATGGATTTCTTGAAGCTTCTCTTTCCATTGACGTCCTTGCATTTTGATCCATGTTGTGCTTTTGAGGTTGACTGTCATTTTTTTACAGAGACTGATGAATTGCCATTGAATTTTAGTTGTTTTTTAATTGTGAGTGACATGATTGTGGAGCTTGTGTTTCAGGAAGAAGTTCATTGTATGTTCTTTTTTCTCCTTAAGGATGGTTGGTTCCACCCAACTACCGTTCACTTGCAGCCAAGAAGAAGAGTATGTGGGTAGCGAGAATTTTTTCAGTCCCGCAATTTGAAGTGCGAGTGCCTTTAGGACCTACATTCAACATTGTTCTTCAACCACTAGAGCCTTGATTGGTGAAAGTGAACCATGTGAAAACAATTTGGATGTTGAAGGGAAGGAAATAGATGAACATGAAGATTGTCAGATTGTTGGACCCACAAAGAAAGAAATAGGTGGACCTTCAAAGAAAAAGACACTAGTCAAGAAGGGAGCCAAAACAATGAAGGTTGAAGAAGAAGACATGGAGGATCTAGAAGAAGATCTGGTTGGACAGTGACATTGAGCAATTTATTGCAATTCGAGGTAAAATGCACGCAAAGTTTCAGAAGAATGCTAAAAAACAAGGTATGCTCTTCATTCATCGTAACTAGATTTTGTGAATGGTTACAAGTATTAAAATTTTGGAAATCATTTTAGTGCATGTAATTTTGTATTGATTTGGCATTGTCCATTTTTAATATGCATTAACATATAAAAACAAATTATCTTTCTAACAACATAGTACTATATTTTTGCAATTGTGGATACGTGGATTCGACTTCAAGCACAAATACTTGCCACAACTCCTAAATTTTTTGCACTTCTGAAGCATACCAGAAGAAGTTTGAGACCATTTTCAAGTCTTACAAAGAGGACAAGCTTGTTAATTCAATCTTGAGGAACGACAAACATGAACGTAAGTTCTATGATTCCTTAGATCAATGGTGGCATATGCATGATCTCTTATGAAACATGGGAGTGCAACTACAATGGACAATGTAGAAGGTGATATACAAGATGATAGTGGAAATGTGGCTTGTGATGAATCTCAAGATTTATCATAGGATCATGCTTCCCAGCCTAAATCTTTACCACCTCTAAGAAAGGCCAAATTCCAAGATCAAACTCTACTTTATTTTGGATAAATGGTAGATAATGGAGCAACAATGTTGGAGCATTTCAGTAAAACAAACGAATTGCTATAGAAGGTAAATCACCATATGGATCGTCTCATTGAAAAACTCTAGTTTTCTTCTATGTCATAACTAGAGTTCACAAGAAATATTACCTTCAATATTTTCTCAAGATGGTCCATATAATAGTTTTTGGCCAACATCATGTGAGTTTGAGTAGCTTCTTGTAACATGGCTTTGATCCTCTCTTTGTGACTAGTTTTGTTTCATCTCCAATATCTATGTTTTCAAAGTTTGTTGTATCATTTTCCACATGATCGTTGAATTCTACTTGCACTACTTCCTTATGGATGTTTCTCATTTCAAGTATGCTTACTTCAAGTGCATGGAATATATTTGCTTTCTTCAATACACCAAATGCTTTTGTTCTAGCCTTTCTTATGTCTTCTTCAACAGTCTTTACTCAATCCAAATCAAATTTCTCTCTATGTATAATGCATAAATTATAGAGGTATGAGCAAGCTGTAACAATATGCGGAATGTTTCTAAGCGGCATATCAATCCTCTTCAAGAATATCCTCCATCTTCCCTTTAAAATGCCAGAAGCATGTTCAATAGCCATTCTCATACTAGATTGAATAAATTCCAATGTGCCTTTTCTCTTGATAAACATGTGTTTTCTCCCTTGAAAGGTGAATAGAACCATAGGCTCATTGAATATGTAGCATCTCCAATCAATTTACAGTAAAAAATCTCCCAACATGGTTTTCTTTCCAATCTCTAATTTTTAAAATAATGTCCAATCATGTGTACTTCCGGCTAAACCGAAATCATAATCCCAAAATTTGCATTGATAATTGACCACACCTTGCAATATTACCAAATAAAATCCTTTTCTACAATAGTATGAAGCGGACTCTACACTTGGAGCAATAACCAGATTGTGGCTACCATCTATTGCCCGAAGAATATAAGGAGTTCCATGCAAACTCTTAAATTCTGCACAAATTTGATTCATCCAACGTAATGTAGGTCTTTAGAAAACCAACGGTCTTAGAACACTTTTTATTCCTTGACAAGTTTCTCCAAGAATGTTCGAAGTACTTGGTGTTGACATTCCATATAAATCGGCAAGTATTTGCAAAGCATCACCGGAACTCAATCGATGCAAAGAAATTATATCTTCTATTGTAATGCAACGTCTCCGTTGTGTATCTTTCTTGCTTGAAATGGGTGAAAGAAAATTGCACAAGTATGAAAATGTAGTTCTACTCACCCTAATACGAGTCTTAAACATTTTTGCACTATATGATCCAAGAAGAAATTGTAACATAAATCCACCTGGCTCATGAAATGCCCTTACTTTCTTAGACCCCTTGCTCCCAAATATGAAGAAGGCCATCATCATAATTGAAGCATGGTGTTGATGTATGATGATTTTTTGAACCGCCATAGTTGAAAAAATAACATGCTTGATAACCATAAGAATTGCAAGAGCAAGTAAGATTTTTTCCCTTCTACCATCGATGATGCAAGACTAGTACAAAAGAGAGGAAAATTGGAGGGGAGGAACAAGAACTATATAGTGGAGAAGAGTGGTTTTTCATACAATGAATGTGGGATATCTCTTCTCCATCCTTAACTATGTTTTCCATAATACAAGAAGTAGAATTAAACCCCGTGTACTAAAATGAGTCCCAAAATTACAATTTATACTGAATTGAATTGAAAATTTTACTACACAAACTAGACAAGTAGGCACATTTTTTCCAACAATTTTTACTAGATTTTGAACACTTGATGCAAAAGTTATAGATTTTCAAAGTTGATTGCAGCCCAAAACCATTCATAATATGTCCATGGGGATTATTGGGAATTGTGGTTCCTATTTACTAGCCTTGACTTTCTTGATGGTGAAGTTGGTCGGTGGACTTCACCTTGTGATGTTGGCCAATGGACTTCACCAGATGATGCTTAGACTACAAATCTGTCAAGACTGTTTCATGCACTATTTTATTGTCTTTTTATCTTGTCCAACATCCACCGCTTGCCTCAAATACCCATGTCTTGGCCGAAACCTCTTGACCGACCGGTGGAGCTCTCCACCGTAGTGTAAAGTGACCCTAAGGTACAAAATTTGTTGAGATTTTCAAGTTTAGTTTTTTTTTGGTTGTGGCAATGCAAGATTGGCGATGGGGGACTACAAGGATTTATAAATGTTATTGTAGATTCGACTGAAAGATAGGTAGAGAGTATTACTCTGACACCTTTTCGCGTTAATCCTACCAAACGGCTTTTGAGAGGAATTGCACAAGTGCTCAATTGATGTGGTCTTGACAATCACCATATTTTGTCATAAATTAGTGGGAAATCCCATCATCAAGATAACATTCTTCAGAGGAACACGTCGCGTTTTTTACTTCTCAGGGATGGCTGGTGAAGACATGGTTCCTGCATTTACCCAGTGAATAGCCACTAATGTCATCATTCCAGGAGGTGATCTCTACCACTATAAAAGAGCTACAACCGTCGTTACCTTAGCAAAGCTCATAAACTGCACCTCAAGCTTTGTAAAACCCTACTAAGCTATTTGAATGCAAGCTTGTGTTGCCGAAGTGTTATTTTATGCCAATTGTCAAATAGCCTCGGAAGCCGGCAGCTTACAATAGGAGCGCTTGGAACTTCTTACGTGATCTCACTTCTTAAGTCTGCATAACGTTTTGGCTCAACATTCTCCAGGCTAGCATATTTTCATACCTCAGAACATGGTTTAAAATTTTATCAAACACTGAGGTATTCTATGTCCATAAAACTTTATAGCCAGTGGAGCATACTTTTTTAGTCCTAAGGATTGAGAGGATTATTGCTCCTCTCTTTTCTAGAAAACCATACCTTGATACATGATATGATAAGGTTCAGATATTGGAAGACATAGTTGAACAATCTTCAATATGAAGGTGTATTTCTCAATGCTAAATTTTTTAACACATTTTTTGTATTTGAAGAGTAAAATACGTGACCGTAGAAGGGTCTGTCACAGACCTTTAAGGTATCTCACAAGGATTTCCCTTGCCCGGTTGTAGACAATGGATCAGTAAACAGGTTTACAAATAAAATCTTACAAGATATATAGAATGCCCTAATAGGCATTTACATGCAAACTTGGGGAACTAAGGTACTATGTTAACCTAAGATCTAAATTAGTGATGTCCTCAACCAATCTAGTTTTGATGAGATATATGTAAGGTAATGGACCTTAGCCTTCCTAGGGTTCAAGAATGGATCAAGATCTGCAAGAACTACATATGAAGGCCGCAAGTACTTCTTTATTCTTTTATCAATTGTAGACTTTCTAAACATGTTTTGAAAATAAATTTAAAAATATGGCCTATTGTTGTTGTTATTGCCATAAATAAATAGGAGTTGCAATAAGTTTTCACTTGGCAAGTCTAAAAGTTGAATTAGCTCTTTCGACCTCAAAGGAAGCACAGAAAAATCATATCACAACACCAAAATGCCGCAAAATGATTGAAATACATCCATTGTTTTAGTAAAGGACGGCAGTTGTGCAGATCCAGACTTTGTTGAGTTGAGGACCTCTTCCAAGCCAAGAGGACCACGGAGAGGGAACACTACCACGTGGGATTGGAAACAACAAAGATCTTGTTAAACAATGAATATGGGAATGAAGACATTAGTAGATTTGAGGTGCAGATTCAATGGAAGTCATTTGGAGATCCACTGATATCACGCAAGATGCCTAGCGTTCAACGGAGTTCATCTAGAGATTGCCAAGACAATACGTAACTTGCAAAACAAACATTAAATTGTTCAATAAGCAATGTCTATGTAAAGCAATCTTATAGAAAAACATAGGAATGTAGTGGCAAACTATAGGCAGTAACAATTCAAGCGAAAGACGACAGACTACGTCATTTATAAAATTCAACATTTAGAATATCAAACATTTACAGCCCAAAAATAGTTAAGGTGCCTAATTCACAAAATTTAATGTCCCGGAATGTCCAATTTCATTCAAAGTGTGATATTATGTTTTTCTAATATACACCTTTTGCACACTTCCATATCCTTTGAGTAGCAACCAACCATAAAGTATGCCAAGAGGCATGTCATACATGCAATTCCAAATGGTGCACTTCGGGTTTTGCCTAGGTACTCCACCAAATGGATATCAAATTGTTTTTAATTATAATATTGATATACTTGTTACAGTTTACAAATACGCTTCATGGCAAAGATTTTGTGCTTTGAATTCTATAAACTTTTGGGTTACACATTGAAGGCATAATTTTCATGGGCATTTTGATTGAAAATATCAAATTTGGTAGTCCAATTGACTTATATCGAGAAAATGTGGCCTATTTTGTAGTTTAAATAAAAATTGGGGAAGTGGTGCCGTTGCGCATTGTGAATACTGCACAAACTATCTAGTATTTTTATGTACACTTTGGAGTATGCTAATATACACGGGAGAAATGAATATGGGATGGTAGTCGACTAGGCTAATATGAAAAACATGTCACAAAGGGTGTAGGCCCGAAGCTACAAGCGTTCTCTTGCTGCCTAGTGCCAATTTGGCTTTGATTTTGGATTCTGAGTTATGGAATGTGATTGTTGACTTCTTTAGCATTACAAGACTCTTAAATTTTAGAATCCACCTTATGGTTTGATCATGAGTAGTATATCTGTCAATACTACATACTTGTTTCATGTATCTCAAATTGGACAAATATACTTCTTTTGAGAGGTTCATAAGGTAAAATACTTTAAAAATTTTGGGACACGTTCATATCATGATGTATTTGTACATTATCATTAAAAATTCTAGATCCAATATTTATATTGACTTTGATTATTGCGAGATGTTGTTTTTCACAACTTCCAAAATAAGGATTAATGTTGGTTATTGCTCCAAATTCTTAGCCAACCATACACAACTCTATCTTGACACAAAATATGTTCCTTAAAAAACTTTATTTTCCCATCATTTTCTTCAAAAACAAGTTTTTGGTGCTCTAATTCAACATATATATTGTGTAGTATATATGGTATATTTTCAGCCTTTGTAGTATGCAATATACTTTTTCTCGGTTTTGAGTCACGCTACCTAGTAAACAACACGTGTTCAATCAATAGAAAGTCCAAAAAAACTGGATATTGTCCAAAATATCTTATGTTCACCTAACATTTTGTTGATCACAACTTCTTCAGATATTTTTTATGGTCAATTGACATTCAACTACGATTATACAAAGGGCTCCAAAACAAATATACTACATAGTACAGTGTTTCTCCTTCTTCTCCTTCTTATGTTGTTCCTCGTCTTTCTTCTCCTTCTCCTTTCCTCCTTGGAAAATGTCCATTCACCAGTAGAGGTTGAAACAGCTTTCATCTCTAGAAAGAGACCAGCTACAACCAAATTTGAAATACAATAAGAAAACACATTTAAACCTTTGAAAAAATAAATAATTAAAAATTCGCCCCTTAGCTCATCTTGTCACCATCATATGAAGCTTATAAACTACATTCCGAAGTATTCAATTTAGATTTCACAAAAGAAAAAAAAACCCCATTATACAAATTTAAGAAAATTTTCAAAATGCCCCTTGGCTCATCTAATCACCTTAAAAATAAACACATGAGCTATAATGCAAAGAACCCAAGCTCAATGATAGAAATTGAGGCGAGAAGACAAAAAAGAAAATAAAAAAAGAAAAGATAACTTCTCTTCAAAACTTGTTCCATGGCTCATTTGATCACCTCCACAATAAGAATATAAATCAAATGCAAAGAATTCAAGTTTCACTTCAAAAATTAAAAGAATTTGAAAACAACTAAAAAAAAGAATAAAAAAATAAATTCAACATATTTGCATGGTATTTGTGTTTCATGGTTGCTACTCTTTAAGGCGTTACATCCTCATCTCAACCTCCTGTGCTTTAAGAACAAATATGGGCAACACAATTGCTACGGACATGTTTGTGGGAACGCCTATTGCCTAAGAAGCAACTCAAACATCCATGTTGTGCTTTAAATTGATGAAGTTTTCTATTCCACCCAAAGTCCATCACGGCTACCAATTCCTTGTACCACCTTTAGAAATATGAACTTCTCCATCACCAAAAACTACACCACTCTTTAAAAATCCCTTTGTTAACTTCTTGATTTTTTTAGTACCTATTTTGGATATAATATTTGTTTAATATGAGAATGTTGTTATAATTCAACTTGCTCAAATATAGCAATAGAAATTTAATAACAAAACTTTTGGGTGTAAAAAATATATGATGCTCTGGTGGTTTATGAAGAATGAAAATAATAGCTTAATAGATTAATGACAATGTAATATTGTACAAGATTATTAATGCTGGGCAAAATATTTCAATTTTGGAAAACATCGTATGGTTATCCCTATAATTAGAAAAAACATAATGATTTTCTCATAAATTTAGTTCCCTTTTGATTCATTGTTTTTCTATCTTATTTTTTGAAGAGCTAAAATTATTAATTTTCTAAGAGTGTATTTTATGATGTGTGAATTACAATATTTTTTAAGTATCAAAGAAGTAGGTCAGATATTTAATCACATATTTGATGGCAATAGCAACAACAAAAATAATACAGAAAACTACAAAAATTAATATTATAAGATATGGAACTTTGGCCATGAATTCTTTAGAGAATTTTTGCTGAGGTTTTCTTCCAAAATTAGAGGCATTGAGAAATCTTCAACTGAAGATGATTTTGAGTTTACAACACTTTTTTATGTTTTCAAGTTTTCATATCTATTTGCTACTCTATCAAAGTCATTGCTCTTGTAATTTAAATTCACCTCATATAGTATTCTAGTGAAGGTTAGGTTTTTTTGTTTGTTTGTTTGTTCAATATATATTTGTTACAGAATAAGGTTGGTTATTTAATTTTTTTGGGGCTAGGCTTTGGAGGCTAGGCTTTTGGACGTGCAAACCTTTTAGTATTATTTACATTCACTAATTTATAAATATTAATAGTTTAAAGATGTACTGTTTTTCTTTTTCTTAGATTTTCATATTTAGATATATTAAACATTGAAAGATATATGATGTCTATTTTTTTAGCTTTAAATCTTTGTTGTTGTTTGAGAAGCAAGGGTAGATGCTTATATCTCTTTGAAACTTTACAAAGGGGTATGTATATTATTAATATGCATTAAATATACTATTCTAGAAAATTGATTCAATTTGATAAATTTATTATGTATATTTTTATGCATTAAAAAAAGGCTATAATGTTGCTATAAAAATATTTGTGAGCTTAAATGTTGGTATGAATTTATCCTAAAAAAACCAAAATTTATCCTAAAAAAACTACACATAATTTTTTTTAAATAAATAAATTTAGAGGTTGATAAAAATTGGTGGATTATTATATTAACTTATCGGGTAATTTCCTTTTAAATTTTAATATTATAAGGAAATCAAGAGCAAAAGTTTAATATTTATTTATACTCAAAATTATGAAGAGATACCCATATTTTCTACTTAAATTATATCTTTATATATAATCAAGTATGGGATGCTTGGTGGTGCCGAATAGTGCCGAAATTTGTTGGATGAAATTAGTCGAATGAAATACTTGAAGTGAATTACTGCCATTGGAACAAGGTATTGCGCCAAGAATGCCTTTGCCTCCTTGAAGACATACGGGTATCTACACCTATCTTTACATATATTAGAAATATTTTCTGTCCGGTTTAGCCAAATCCTAAGTGATACTTGGAGTGCATCGTTTGGCATTGCACGTATGACATGCTTCATTGTCGTTTGGTTCATGAAAGGTTATAAAAGTGTGCAAACGGAGGTGTGGATAGGGTACCTAAGCACCCCTTCAATCTTGATATCCAATGGATCCATGTTTTTGAAACGTGTTAAAGTGACATGGAAGACTTGAGAAAAGTGGGGATTTAAGAGGCTTGAGGGAAGTGAGGACCGCCCTTGCTTTGCCGGGGACAACATGGATTTTATAGTTTGAAACTATATTTAAATACTAACTCAAAAATGAATGATTTAATACGGGATAATAATTTTAATTTGTCCCATAGATTTTTGTTTTTGTTATGTATAGTTTACGTATAAAACGTATTGTATCTGAGGATTAATTTAGGTAATGGTCCAAAGTATTGGCCACTAGAAAAAAATCTAATCAATTACCTAAATTTGAATTTTATTATCAATAAAAAAAAGCCAGGGCAAAAGTAAAGACCATGGCTTTAGACCACGGGTATGAAATCCGTTGAGTGAAAACGTAGTAGTAGTAAGAAATTCGACCACGTTTATAGGTCGGCGTGAATAAAGTGTTTGTTTGTTCCCGTCACTATATTAGTGTCTACAAGATATGAATAAGAGTTAGAGAACTACTCCCCTCTTGCAAAGGTAGACACTATAGAAAGTAATATGTAGGCAGGGCAAATGAAGAGGGGAAGGTGTCACCCTCTGCGTCCTATTTGTTGGAGGTGACATGAGAATGGGTTTAGGGTGGTGAGTTTGATTACTAGGGGCTTCTAAATATTCATGGTGTTGAAAGGAGTTTAATGTGATGGTGTAAGCATTGTATGTATGTGTCTATGGAGAGTCGTATGTTGGTAGGAGTGGTTGGTTGTTTTTATGCGTCGTTTGTGAAGTAGTATGGACATGGCGTGATGTGCAACGATGGTGTTGATAGTTTGGAAGGTGTAGCGGGTGGGATTTTAAATCTATTGAGTAGCATTGTGAGAGTAGAAACGCTTATGATATTCCACCATGAAACGAATCTGATTCTTATGTAGTTCAACATCCTCTATTGTTGCCATAAGTTTCGGAGAGAAAAGTTAATCTCTAAAGCATCACTTCATAAGTCTTAGAGAGAAAGGCACCACGCCCTTGGTGTAGTGGTTTGAGTCATGGCACATTGGTGAGGTGGTTGTGAATTCAAGTCCTATTGCCGGCGTGGTGCCTACCAGAGCAAAGCTAGTATGCGAGCGTAGAGCGGGAGCATGGAGCGTGGAGCATGGAAACAAAAGCGTGGACATAAAATTTTTGGAAAATATAAGGAATTTCCTAAAAGTTTATTGAGAATTTTGAAGGGAAAATTTGAAACATACAATTGTGGACCTAGGTCCACAGGCAAAGACTTATAACCGTGGACCAAACATCTAGATCCTAGGAATATGGATTTAGACCCTGGCCCTACAACTGTGGACGTTAAACTTTATGAAATAAGGTTCGGGATTAGTGAACATTATAATAAGGTCCGTGCAAGACTGCAGAGGAGATGCTGATGGGGCTAAAAATTCAAAAATTCTATACTTCATTGACTATAAGATATAAGAAGATTGGGCGTTGCACACGCTACTCATTCTCTAAAGACGTCTCGGTCCCGAGACATCTTTGGATGTTGAATTCTTATTAAAAAATGCAAAGATTTGAATTTTGCAAGATGAAAACCAATTGTTTCCACCCAAATCAAATAGGATCAATGTCCCAAATCATTTTGAGTCAAGATCATTCTATTCAATTATCTATTGAAACTCCATTCCAAAGTCAATAACACTCATGCATGACACCATCAAGAAACAACCAACATGTAACTAAGAGTAGAATGAAC
Source organism: Bryoerythrophyllum caledonicum (assembly GCA_963971425.1). NCBI lineage: Eukaryota > Viridiplantae > Streptophyta > Bryopsida > Pottiales > Pottiaceae > Bryoerythrophyllum > Bryoerythrophyllum caledonicum. The sequence continues at coordinate 29,437,719 of OZ020516.1, read as the reverse complement.
GGAGTAGTGGCCCTTTAGTCTCACTACATTAAAAATTTCAATTGGAATTCCAGAGTGTCAACCCGGTACACCTCTGCATTGGTCAAGTACATGGAGAGAGAAATAGCATTGAGCTATATGTTGCAACTTTGCCTCAAGATGCTGCTCTCAAAAGTATGTCCAATCTCATTGAAGCTAAAGCTTGGAGCGTGAATAAAAACATCTACTTCCGCACTAAATTGGCAGATGGCAATCAATATGAAATACAAATGCTTGCAATTCGCCCATTGCCCCTTCTTTCCTAGCGACTTCGTTGACATTTCCTTGAAATTAGGACAAGTGCACTCAGGAAACGAGCTTATTGTAATGATGTACTGTTGAATCGAAGGTGCGATGCTTGAATCAAGCAATACAATGCATCCAAATCCGAAATTGGGAATTAAAGTTACCTGCCAAATAAATGTCTTTATGGTGAGTGCAGAAGCGCAATTGTTTGCTTGTTTTGTTGTTTGTGCATAAGGATTTCTCCGAATCTTCTTCCCAGACCCTGTACTCGGATGGTCGTCAGGAACATGCGGAACTTGGAATCCTGATAAATCTGTTGGTAGGTCACAATTCCCGAATAGCTTTCGAGGAGACATCTCAGCACGTTGAAGAAGATGGAACCCTTCATTCTGAAAATCGAGTATTTCTTTTGGTGTAAGATTAGTTCCAAGCTTAACTGGCCAAATGCTTGGGACTTCAGGCTTCGAGAGAACCCATTTCTGCTTTAAATCCCTGACGCACCGCTCGATGTCATCGTTGCAGAAGAAGAATTACATCCTTTCAATTTTGTCCTTCCGGTAATTTTCCATATTCCCTATATAATTGGTGCAACTATTCCTCTGTTCCTTGCAGAATCTTTGCGACGCATTTCTTCCTCATTAGAACTTGTAAGGCACAACATGCTTTAGCCGACGTCTTGGGCAACCGTGCAATGTGCTACTCAGACTCATCACAAGGTGATTCTTCTATGCGAATGACTGGAGGTGCGGCTGATGCGTTCAATGGGCCACTTGACATATGGGATTCAGCCTCTTCTTCTGCCGCATGAGGTAAAAAATTCTCTGAAATTTTATTCAAATGAATCATAGGTGGACCTGCTTGGGTGGACCGTGTAAGTACACCTGGTCGAGAGAAATTCACCTTGTCGGGGCGGTGTGAATCATGCTCAGAATCGGGCGGCAAATCCGACATCCGCTTCCGAGAGCCAAAAACTTCCTCACCTTCGAAATGTGGATCCCTTGTGCAATACTCTCCTACTCCCGGTACAGTAGCCATGGCTTCATTAAGTCGGACTTTCGGATTTCCAGTTTGCTGAGCATACCTCTATGCTACCCGTATCTGGAGTTCGGCTTTACCAGGACCGGTTCCAGGATTCTCACCTTTTAAAAACTGATAATACCGAACCATTTGCATGAATGCCGTCACGTAATCATCAATAGTGGCAACTATAAGTCATTCCCTCTATTTCCGGATTGTTGCAACCATTTGTTATGCACTGTTTTCGCAAGGTTGCAGGGTGACATCTCTGCGAGTTCATTGGTTGGCAAGTCTCGAACAATGAAATTGCAGTCAGTGCAGTAAAAAATGAGAAGTTATAGAACAGCAACTACGATGTTCAATCATCTCATCAGATGCACGAGAGGTACGTGCGGTAGCTAGAATACAGAATCATAAAAACAATACTAACATGCAATTGAATTAAGCAAGTTTCTTGAGAAAAACCAAGTACAAGAGTTGAAAAACCTCACAATGTATATAAATCTGCTCCTTTATCTATATCAGAAGTGCCAAAAAGTTAACCACAACTCCAGCCGTCGAAGTCATTCTTCAGTCGTTGCCCCAGTCGAGTGCCACCACGCTCGGATTGCATGAAATCGAATCTCGGACTCGGCCACGGATATCGCATCCTTGTACTACTTGCACAACTTCCAATGTTGATCTTGAAGGTCAGCGCGAATGTCTGTTTTGGTGTGTTTTTCTATTGATTGAGTCCAATGAAAGAGACATGTGCGTTCTTGATTGAGCATAGGCTCCGATGGATCACCACTCCCATAGACAATGCGCACCGCATTCCAGTTTGTTTGTGCCCAATCAGCCATAAATCCCTTGAAATAAGGTAACGCAATATCATGCCTGCCCATCACTACATTCAAATTTTCCAGAAATTCATTTGTGCTAGTGAATCTTCGGACTGCATATCGCAACTAGCAATTGTCATCACACGGCAGTATCCCGGGTCATACATATGATATGCAATCGTCGTCCACTCCTTCACTTGCTTCACATGATCAAACATGATCCAAGCATCGTGAAGATCACCCTAGGTTGCATTCATGTAACCAGATCTACACCGATACCTGGGCCAATTTCCGACATCTTAAAGACAAAAACTTTAACTATATCAGATCCCTGTCCCGGGAACTTACTCTCTTGAACATGAGCCCAATTATTGCTTCCACGGAGCTTTGTAATGCTGTCCATGACACCAAACTGTTGGAAATGCTTGAAGCTGTTCACCTCGTTTCGAATACTTGGAGAACTCATGTATTTGCACTTTTCAAGAATTGGCATGAGTTCATCAAGTCCAAACTTGGAAGAAGGGGCTCCTTTAGGACAAAGAAACAACCCTTCCAGAAACTCTTTACTTGCCTCAAGGACAATAGAAGAGTTAGTTGCAGTTGGAGTTCTATGGACTTGATCCGAAATGAGAGACCGCATCTTTTCCTTAGAATCATGACAAACTCCATGCTTCACAGGTGATCATGAACACCGAAGTGAACATAGGCACGCCTCATCTCCTTTCCAACAACATAGTAGATTCTCGCTGCACAACTCGCAACACAAGTTGGAATGAAAGAACATATCTTACAAGTTAAGGTCAAACTAGATGGAGGTATTGAACCAACTTGAAATGGGACGGGTGAACATCCATCCCATTTTGTTTCATTGATAGCTGCCACGCGGTGTTTTTGAACCAGGCTTGGTAAATATGCTACGACGGCCAATTCCTAGGCCATAGAGACTTGACCCCCTCGCTCGTCCTTACCCGAGGTGTGCCCCGTATTAATTGCAGAGGGTCATTGCAATGTGCCCTCTTATTTTGGGGGGTCCATAGGCTTTCTTTGGATTTTATTTTGACAAATTTGGGGCGTAAGGCCATTGTTTACCCTAGAAGAGCCTCTCTTGCTATAATTAGGGCCTCATCCAAAAACTTAAATAGATGCAAGGTTTGGCCCCACCACCTCGTTGCCCCCTCGGGTAAGGACGATCGAGGGGGTCTATTCTCCCGGGCCCAATTCCTCCAACCAACGAATGTGCATCGATCCAGTAAATAATAGATATAACATTTGTAGTAATAGATGTATTATGGAGTGATAGACTAAAGAATTTGAATACATTAGATCATTCCAATTTCTAAATTAGATTTTCCATTAACAAACACTGGCAATCCATAATCAACTCGGCTAAGATTAGAGGAGAAAAGCGGCTAAGACAATAGGAACATTAATTCAGCCACATGTCAGGATCGGCGTATGGAGGTGTTTGTGTAGGTGGTATTTGGGTAGAAACCACCTAGAGAGTTGTGGAGTTACCAAAGAGCCCAAGACTTAGCGCTAATGGGAGATTAGGGTTAGGGTTAGTGCCGCGTCGCGGCTAGGGCAACGGTGGTGTCTTTCGACACCTCATCTCGGGACTTGGAACCCGGATGACCTCCACGTGTGGTTGAGGGAGAGCCATCTTTCTCAAGTTGAGTCTCCCACGTCATGAGGTGAGGGTGTGTGCGGGTTGCACATCATTAGCCTTATCAAGATCATGATTTCACTCATGAAGAGTGGCATGGACTTGACTTATTGTGATTTGTGAGTGTTTAGCACTTATTTATTATTTAAGAAAGATCATGTTGTGGAAATGGGTGTAACCGCAAGATTATAGCACATCTATTAGTAGTTTGAGGGTGTTGTTCAATATACGTGCTTAAACACTAGAGTCTCCATGTTTTGATACTGGAGGTGGCGCTGCCTCACGATATTTGTGTCTTGGGTGCGAGCCGCTTGTGATCTGCCTTGCCTTTGGAGGGTGTGGCTAGAGAAAAGCTCGTCTGGAGACCTATGCACTGAATAGTCAACACATATGTAGAGGCAGCGAGGAGGAGGAGTACGCAGTAGGACTCAGTGGAGGAAGATCACCTTCTTGCTGCACAATGTGGGAGCTTCATGTTTTTCGAGCAGGTAGGCTGAATCCGTTTGGCAGTGAAGACGGACGCCAAGGTGAACGCCATCCACGAGCTTGCGGAGGTGTTCGAACTCCGCGTGGAATACACTTTCTTGTACCTGCAAGTGTTCTCGGTCATCTGTGTGATGACCTGAAGGGAGGTCGTCGAGGGAAGCAACCAACGAGAGCTGTAAAAGACTAGAGATCTTAGTTTCTCCTCCACTAATTATTTGTTGTACTACAAGATGTGGTGTAAACCTTTTTATTAACCGTTTCGATTCTCAATCTCAAACATATTTAGTTCACACGAGAACATAATGTGTAGTGACAATTTTTTGTGTGTTCACTCTTGGCACAATTTTTTTGGATATGCTGTACCCCTTTTCTACCTCTAAAATTGGTGTTGAACTCTTAAACATCTGCATATATTACTCTATAGAATATCAATAATGTATTATAGTTTAGCAAGACTTACACCTTTGGATTGAGGATTCTTCAACTAATAATAAATATCTTTCATTTGGAGGTCATTTCAATATATAAATCTTATTGTTTTCAAATACAACTCCATACATGTAGAATATTGTGGCCACAAGTGGTACCTTTTGACGTTTAAGGTTAAGGAACTACTATCATGCTCAATATGGCGAGATAAAATTTAAACCTTGTGTAGTGTAAAAATTGATTCTAAGTGATGTCAAAGTCTGCTCATCCTCTCAACAGAGGGAAAAAAATCAATAGATTTCTCTACTTCAAAAACTATAAAGGTGCAATCCACGTGGTCAATGTCATGACATACTAGAGTTTTCTTGAAAGTGCTTCCTGAAGGGGCAAGTCAGGAGGAATATGGTGCCAGACAATATGAGATGTATAAACGGAAAAAAAAAAGCATGAGGAAATTTCATATCGCCTTTTTCTGCACCAATGAAATGCTTTGCAATTAATTTTCTTGGGCCCTACCCCATGCAAGCTAAAGTTCCCCCATAGTACCCTGAGTTCTCAAAGGGTTGACCAATAGTTCCCCCACACCTTTCCCAAGCCAAGACACCGTGTGCATGTGGTCCCGGTTACTAACATAAGACCTTAAGATTCGGGGTACCTATCCACTGTATTTTGGTGACTTTCAGGAAAGCTCTATTGTGTAAAACTTGTTTAAGAAGTCCTAATTAAGTTCTTATGGTTCAATTTGGATTATTTTTTTGTTTCATCCCTTACAATAGAATCCTTCTCAACTCTTTATAATAAATCATCAACTTTGAATTGTTTTTGGTATGAAATCGTCAAGGAACATTGGAGATTGAGAAGGGTTGCACACATGGAACATGGTACCAAGGTACCATGTAATACTAGCAATCTGATTGGTCTAAATCCTCAAAACCGGCCTTAGTCGAGACCTTGAGGTTTCACATTTGGACCAAGTGTCGAGAGGCCGAGGGCATCTAAAACGCCTACATGGCAGCACTTTCTGGAGGTTTTGGCACCAAGAGTTCGCTGTCTCGAGGGAAGTTTAGGTTTCTACTCTCGTTCGGACCAAACTCATGTCGACGTGCCAAACATTTTTTTAAATAAAAGCATTCAAAATCTGACAAGATCTCAGTTGTTAGATCAAAACAATAACTTACTTTACCTTGATTTTTTAATCCAAAAAGTATATCCTAAATTATTATATAATAAAAAAAATAGGTAAAAATTCTAAATATGTTGTATTCAACTAAATGTGGACTATGCAAAGTCCAGATATTATTACAGTTTATCACATCTCTTGATGATTTGAGAAATCTCCGGATGATTCTAATGTAATTCAACCGGAGATCTTCCGATGATGCCTTCAGTCCTAAGTCCAGAATTCAGTGAATTTTCTAGATCTAGCTAAATGATGCATAAATTCACTGTGACCCACCAACTCACCAGCGCAAGTTCACAGGGGAGGACTTGACGCATGTTCACGTGGGAGGACCTCCTTGGTTCACCGGCGCATGATCATTGAGGAGGTCTTAAGGTAAGCCTCCTGTAACCAACAATAACCCATAGCCAACGCCTGTAAAATTGGGGTATATCCAACCCACTTCCATCCCATTACCACCAACTGAGCTCCAAATGGAGGTTTGCTATTAATCAAGACCCTTACTTTTGGTCGTTGGTTATGGGGGGTACCTACTGCTGGCCACCCACTAAACATGGCTGCACAATTTGAAAATCCGTAACTAATTCATTTTTCATCCAAAAAAAAATGAAATCACTTGGGTTGGAATTGTAATTCTATTGGAATTGTAATCACTCAAAAACAATAGGATATTATCTCCTCTCCCCATACATGCACATACTGTGTGCCGCAAAACCGCCTCATGAGTGAAAACTTTTGCATTCGGCAAACAATGCTGTTACATGCAATGAACAAATGCAAAAGCGGTGAAGTGCTTTAGAAAGTAAAACCTTTACATCTCAAGCACATGTGGATTACATATGAAATACACAAAATGCAACCATGTAACAGAGCATCAACTGACTTCATCCTTTGTGAAGCGATTTCGCACTAATGTGTCTGTAGTCTACTTAAAATGATGTCCACTTGCCCCGGCTATAAATAACAGCCCTCATTCGCCGGGGCATGCTCTCATAGAGCTTATGACACTCACCAGAAGTGAAACTATTGAATGTGTGAAGGACACGCTCCCACAATTCCACTCAACCTGTTGGCACCGTAGTGTATTGGTTCAACCGCCGTTTGAGTGTCGCTCAGAGGTGTTCGATCGGATTGAGATCGGGAGATTGTGCAGGCCACTTCATGACACTGAAAGGTTGATTCAATAACCACTCCTTCATCGTCTTTGCCGTATGCTTAGGGTCATTGTCATGCTGAAAGACGACACTTCGTGGGTTCACTCCAAACTTCATGAAACTTCCGTAGAGATCTCTTTGTAAAATTTCACGATATACATGTTGATTCATTCGTCCTTCTACTTGACAAATCAAACCAGGACCTCTTGCACTCATACATCCCCAAACCATCAACGATCCACCGCCGTATTTCATAGTTTTCTGCACCGTACGGTTTGTAAGACCTTCAGTGACTAGAGCCCAACACCAAGAACGCCCATCTGAGCCAAAGCGATTAATCTTCGTCTCATCTGAGAAGATTACCCTCTTCCAGTCATCAACCGTCCAATGTTCATGAGCTCTAGCAAATTCTAAGCGAGTTGTGATATTTTTTCGTCTCAACAATGGTTTCTTTTGCTTCGTTCGAGCTTGTAAACCTGCGGACTTAAGCACCCTTCGCACAATATCCACGCTAATCTCACATCCAAAGTCTCGCCTTACAACTCTAGCGGCATCGGCAGCAGTTTCATGCCCCCCTCTCGTAACTGCTTGGACACATACTCTCTTTACAGACACTGAAATCTTACTAGGTCTACCTCCAACCAATAATTTTAAGTTCGGTAAGCGACTCTTTCGAATCCTTTGGACAGAAGTAGGACTAACTCCAATGTGTCTCACTACTGCCCGTGAGCTCCATCCCTTTTCCAGCAATGATACAATATCATTTTGTATCTCAAGAGACAATCGGTACCGGCAAGGGCGTCTCATGATGCAAAGCTAGCTGAAAGGTGGTGAAGATACACGAGAGTTGTTCCTCACTAGCGGCACTTACTACGACCTCAAATTCACTGAAAACTCTTGAGTTGTGGTCCAAGATATAGAACATAGATAGGCGGTTACGAACGAGCTACATTTCAACTCCCCTATCTTTGCCACTTGTCAATATCTTCCCAACATGCTTTGAGATTTTGTAGGACACTTGGATACCAATCACGTGGATGTGGTGGCGCCACATTCTGGTCATAAATGTGGTTGACATTTTCCTTCGAACATTGACATTTTTGCTCCTGAGGCAGTTTTGCGGCACACAGAACCTTAACTTGTCGGTTTTAGGGGGCTTACCTTACCTGGTGCGATTGCCTGGAAATGAAGGACTTGCTTGTGCTACTGCATGCATCGCAGCTGCCTCGGAGAACGGGCCGGCCCTCGCGACGATGCAGCGATCGTCCACAATTTACAAGAGCCCCTTCCGCTGCACGAAGGAGGGAGGCGCTCATCCGTGCCGCTTGCTCGCTCGCGCTCCATCGCAGCGGAGTCAGCCGGACGGGAGCTGGTGGTTTGCTTTCACACACACATCATTCGGTGACTAGTTGGCGACCCGGTCCGCCTTTGGTAATCGTTTGCTGTTGGAGCTGGATTATGTTTAGTGTCCACGTTCTCCATTGTGTGCGCGTCGCGTGAATGTAGTGTGATCTGAGTGCTCGCGGACGATTCTGGCTTGTATCCGAGCTGGACTGATCATTTATTTTTGAAACTTCGGAGAAGAAATGTGATTGGTTAATTCAGTACAAAATGAAAACCTCTACTGATCATCTTGGTGAACTGCTTAAATGCTCTCCCTTCTACAAAAATTGCTTCAGTTTAGGTGGAGGCACCCAATTCCGATTGGCCAACCGAAGCTGATCAGTAGAGTATGCATGTAATGGTGCATGAAAATGGTAAATGCATGAAATGGTGCTTGAAGCAACTCAAAACCGATAACTTGAAATCTGAAAACCCCACTCATTATTGGCATTGGGTCATGAAGTGTGCAATTTTGGGTTGCTCCACCTCGATTGAGCTCTCATTCGTGGCCTTGCCTCAAAAGTCGAACAAGATCAATCAACATTAGGTCTTTTACTCCCTCTCACTCATTGGCATTGGGCAAAGGAGGACACCAAATCTCACCTACTCTATAGTTTGATTATAGGCTCCGGTGGTTTTTGGGCTTTCAAATTCTATATCAATTCCAAATCTTTGAGATTTAATATGATAAAATGTTGAGTTTCATTCCTAATTCCGCATCTTTCTACATAAATGTTTTTGACATACAATGTCATTTGAGTCTCCAATTGACTTAAGTGATTGGAATTAGGTGCCTCCACCTTAGTCTAGGACAATTGCAGCACATGCCAAGTGACTTGGTGTTTGTGATCGCCTTGAGAAAATGTTGATGCTCAATGCTAGGGTGGGAGAGAATTTTTAAGTAACAGTAAGGTGCACTGAAAGCAACAACAGGCTGAAGCAAAACAACCTGCAAAATAACAGGCTACTTGGTTGGGCAGGTTGGAGGGAGGACCGCCCATCAGGTTCCGCAAAACGCTAGACGCAACACTGATACGGTGATCTAATTTTTAGTGTGATGAGTATTTTGACATTTTTAATTTTTTTTTTTATCAAACTGTGTTTTCTTTTGGGCTCCATGAAAGAGGAAATTAAAAAAAAAATTAGAACTCTGACTCCATAAAAGCCCACAAGTCCCAAAATGGGACTCCGGAGGTGTTAAAACTCAATTTTCATGAAATCCATGAGGAATTAGGTTGTAAAATGTGAAGTTCGATTTGCGCACACATTACACTAACACTCAACAAAAATTAGCTCATGATTTGGAGTAATTGAACTCCTGGAAAAGCTAGGAATACAACACAGAATACATCAAATACACTGAAATACAATGAATACCATGCCGCATACTATGTTGTATTTCATATACATGCAAAATGATTTTGGTCTTCAATTTTGATTGAAATTTGTCTTTCAAAGATTCTTCATTGTTTTGTGATTGTTGATCTCTCTCATCGCATACAAAACTTCCGTTCCTATTTGTATAAGTTTGGAACATTTTTGTATACAATCAAGTAGACAAAAGTAAAAGAAATCATCAATAATCATGTGGAAATATTTTCTTCATGTATGATATGTCAATGCAAAGCTATTGACCTAGTGTACATGTAAACCTTTTTAAATCGAAAGTACAAAAATTCTTGCAAGAATCTATTGATGGATAAAGTAGCATACCCTCCAAAGTCCACAGTTTTCATTACTAATATACGGTAAGTTTAAACACTATAACCTATTCCATCAACCATTGGATGTTGTGCAAATTTTCCCCAAAGTCTAGGTCATGGGTTGAGTTCAATTTCATAAGGTTCCAATTTTAATGTCTTTTTCCAACTCCAAAACTTGGCACCTCAGCATAGTTTGGTCCTTAAGTGGCTTGGTACCTTGATCCATGTGTAAAACCGCCCTAAGTTGACAATACAAATGATGCAGATCTAGCAGGTATTTTTCCTATAGTTAAGGTAGAGGCACCCAATTCGATCACTTAAGCCAATTGGGGACTCAAATGACATGTATGTCAAAAATATTCATGTAGAAAGATGCGGAATTAGGAATGAAACTCAACAAATATTTTTTCAAATTGAATCTCAAAGATTTGGCATAGATATAAAATTTAAAAGCCCAGAAACCACCGGAGCCCATAATCAAAGTACAAAGTAGGTAAGATTTGGTGTCCTCCATTGCCCAATGCCAACAAGTGAGAGTAAGTAAAAGAGAGAAGACATGCCATGGATAACCAACTCATGGACGGTACGCAAAGCCGATCGGCCTTGTTCAACATTCGAGGCAAAACCACCGATGAGAGCTTAATTGACGTGGAGCAACCCAAAATTGCACACTTCACAACCCAATGCCAATAATGATTGAGGTTTTCACATTTCGAGTTATCGATTTTGGGTCGCTTCATGCCCCATTTCATGCATTTACCATTTACATGCACCATTCCATGCACACTCTGCCGATCGGAATTGGGTGCCTCTACCTTACATGAGAGTGGGATGAAAGGTAAAACTTGAAAAGGACATTTTGTTGGATGGTGGAAGCACATGTGGTGAGGAGTAGAGAAGAGATCCAACTTAAACGGAAGCTGAATTGTTCAGAAAACAGGACACCCTTTCACGGAGATGGCAGGAGCAGTGGGACAGTGCGCGAGTGGGCAGTGGTCTCCTTGATTGCCCCACCACTCTAGTGCGGCACCGAGACGCTGACCGAAGGCCAGCCACAAGAGTATGCCCATGAAGGCGGTTCCTGCATCCAGCGCCGCCGACAGAAGGTAGTTGTACCGTTTCCACCACGTCTTGCGGCGGCGGAAGACGAAGCCATTGAAGAACATGCCCACCGAGAGCCACATGATGTTGTTCACGGGCGATGCCGGCGGCATGGTGAGCCCTCCGATGAGTATGATCGGCACGTTGACCCACTTGAGCCAGGTGGTTTTGGGGAACCGTCTGGTTGCGATGTACACTGGAATTGGGGCGAGTATTCCAACCATGAAGAACCAGTTGAGCTTGTTGTATATGCCTTGCGGCCCGAACGTCCTCGCTGGGCCTATGAGGCCCCAGATCACTGACGCGGTGTAGTAGACGCTGTCGTTCGGGCACGTCCAAGGGCTGCCGGGTGGGAGCCGGGCTGGATTGCAGATGTTCGGGATGGATTCCAACAGAAACCATGTCGTCCCTAGACTCACCACTGCGGAGAGAATGGAGCCCCAGACCTGTACAGCGAACATGGTGCGTGGCGGGATCTTCATGTAATGGCCCAGCTTGAAATCACTCAGGAAGAATATCGTGTGCATCAAGTTGCTGCTGCCGTAAACCCTGAAGCAGATGTTGGCCACCGGCTTTCCAGGTAGAATGTATCCCATTATCATCTCAGATAGAACGCTGATGCCTGGTGCCTATTTAAGAACACAGCGAAAAATTCAGCAATTATTAGCATACATCATCGGTTACTTGGATTCTGCAAGTTTCTTTCAGGAGGAACCGACCTGATTTGCCGTTGCGACAAGAACACCGAACGGAAGCGCGAATATGGTAGCTATGGCGAACCCCATCAGAACGCCCCACCATGGCAGCTGCAACTGCTCCTTGTACACCTCTGCACCGACGACAGACAGAGCTAAGGAAACCATTAGCAGCATCCAGAACCACAGCTGCGGAACGGGCTTATAGCGCTGCATTAGCCGGGTGTGAATGTCCTGCGCCTCGTCCCTGATGGCTGATCTTGTTTGTGCAAGAATATCTCTGCGAGGACCATGTCAAATTCTTAGAGTTCTCTTGAGAGAGGCTGTTGGAATTGGAGAAGTAAATGCGTACTTACTTCCCATGGAAGAGGATGACGTGAGTGAGAGCTGCTCCAATAACGGCGAAGCCCATCGCGTTTGTCATAGCATATAGAATGCTCAGGTGCAGCTTACTGTAGCCTTCATATGCTCTCAAGTTCAAGGTCATGTCGGTGGCGAGAACGCGATGTATATCGTACCGAGTGCCATCGTCCGCGAATGAGCTGCTCGAGAAGATTGGAAACCTTGTTGCGTCATATAGATTCATACTCCAGTATGTGATGGGGATGATGACGTACAGGTACAAGATGAAGCCCACGGCGGCGTTGGCGAGAGCGAAGAAGGGAACTCCGAGCAGGCTCCCTCGGAACGCCGAGATCGTTGCCCAGTCCAGAGAGAATGAGCCTATTCCCAAGCCTTTGAGGCCGGATCCCAGTTGCTGAGCGGTCACGGAGCTCGGCCACAAGATACAAGCCATGGAAATGGCGGTCAAGGAGGTAAAAATGTATCCTGGAAGGCTGTAGTACGCGAAGCTGGCTACGAGGCAGATGCAAAAGAATTGGACTCGAGAGAGCGTTCTTTTCTCTTCCTGCTCATGTAGTGCTCTGCACAGTCACTCACAGTGCTCAGTTCTCAGCCTCGAGTAGCCTAGACTGCTCAATTTTCCCCAAATACCTGTTTCGATCAATGTGAAAATCAGGCTCAAGTGAAGGACTTGCGGTATAAGAGAAATTACCGGAAGAGCGACACGTTCACCAAGGTATGTGGCCACCACATCTGAGCCGGTTCCACTAACAGCTTTCGGTAAAGCCCTGCAGATCCGTACCCCATGATCTGGTATGCATATCCACTTTATCCTTTCAATATTTTCTCTGAAGTAATGCATTCCCCCATGCCACATACCTCGATGCTATAGAACAGATACTCCCTAGATTAATGCAACCAATTGTAAAGCCTTGAAGTGGTTCTTTGTGATCCTCTTCTACAGAACAAACTGCAGTAGAGACATCGTCAGAGAGAACAAAACCGCTTGAATTTTTTAGATTCTCACCTGAGTCGCCAGCACAAAGAGAAGGCTTGGAACGAAGTCGAGCTTGCGCTTGTAAAACGCTTTCACAACGTTGACCAACATGGTGCCCATCGCACCGGATCCAGTGTTGGCAAAGATAGTGATCAGCACATGCTCCTTGACGTTGAATGGGCCGGGGTTGAGAGAGAACCGCCACGGAATCAGGGGGAAGCCGATAGGTTCCACGGGCAGCGCGGCGGCCATCATGCGGCCGAGCGGGAGGGCCGCTATCTGAATGGCAATTGCTGAAACATGAAGCGGTTCTGTGCGGTAGCCGAAAAATGTGTTGATTATCGTGATGACAACGTTTGCCGTGATCCCCAGCACAAGCGTTCGGAAAGTCATGCACGGCAGACTTGGGTCGTCGGACGTGCCCACTGTCATTTGGACCTCTTCAATCGGCGACGCTTCTTCCCCACGTGTATCTGAATCAGCTTCCTTCGCTGGAGGAAGGTGATCCTTCGATGAGTACGCTCTTGCTCTGCCATTGCCATCAACTTCTCCTTTCATCGGAATGAGTGAATCAGGAAAGTTCGCTCAATCTGGAAAATGCAAGATGAAGATTTGCTACTGATCAGAGACAGATTGTTGCATCAAGTTTAGACAAGCCATTCATCGACTAGATACTACACAATATGTAGCATTGCAATGCCAACTAGTGGCATGTAACATGATCGAAGTGAAAAGCTGAAAGAATCAAGGACCAGACTCACTTGAGAATTGTGTGTGCCGCTGTGCTGAGTCGTTTTGGTCGCCGTAAGTGAAGGTCGATTACTTGGAGGATAGTCACAGAAGCAAAAGGCTGTTATACCACGCCAGTATAGATTGATAAGTGTTTCTGACCATGATCAAGAGCCAAGGCTCTTGATCATATTGCGCTCACATCATCACTTGGCAGAATGGGAAGGGCTAGAAAACAGTCTTAATCTGCACATGTACAAGTCGACAAATCTCACCATCTCTTGTCAGGATATCTTGGCTACAAAGTGCACTCAGACCACTGTGAAGGTGCTACTTCCCGTGCCTATCAATGTCTGTCAACTTCATACGACCATATTTCTGACAAACTCAGCTCTAGACCTGGAGAAAAGTGATGTGCACAGTTCTTAAGTCGCCAGGTTGGAGCTTAATTGGTGATTTCATTGTTATGGTGGTTTGCAAAATGACCTTAGAACATCGATCGGCCGGAAGAGTCAGGCTGATAACTACAAGACATTGTCAGATACACATTGATTGTGTTGTGAGCGTTTGAACGCAATGAACACCGCGTTTCGCTCCCATTATGAAAACCACTGATAACAGACTTTTTTTGTACATTTCTGGCATGATATAACGAAGAACTTGCAGTTCAATGCCAGAGGATGGTGAGGTCGAAGAATAGTCACTTGTTTTCGCATCGGTCATGTGGGGATTGATCGCTGGATTGTGGGCAACCAACTGGTAGATCTATAGCAGCTTGCACCCACTTCTCGAGATTACTTTTTCCTGCAAAATATTGGTGCTCATGGGATTGGTCAAGAACAGAAAATGCTCATGACCTGTAAAATTGTAACCATGGTGAAGAAGATCATTGGCCAAGACGACGGACATGGAGGATCATACGGCATGGCTGGTGCTAGTTTCCAAGTACTGATCTGGAGAGAAACACCAAGGTACCCGTGAAACGGTCGTTGTGATCATCACATCTTGTCCGTGGTAAATGATGCTAGCCTGCAACTCCCATATCGAGATCATGCCACAATTTCAAATCATCATAAAGTTCACATGTCGAAGATGTCAAACTCTCAAAATCTAGTGCAATGTTTCTATGGTGTTGAATTGGTTTTGAGACTATTTCTCGTGAGTTTCTAGCAGAAGCAGATTAAGATAGTACCTCTCCAGTTCAAATGCTGATGAAAGAGGCCTTGACCAACAGATATTGTACTGCACAGGTATTGGCTTCCTGCCAATTGGTACCCTCTCACAGTATGGATCGGAGTAGGTGCACATTCGGTGCACATTCGGTGCATACCAACTTCCATACGAATACTGCAGTAACTTTGAGGCAAGTTATTCCATCTGAATGAAATTATGAAAGGGTCTCGTGAATCCAGCGATTTATGTGCTGTTTCGAAGTGGCAACGACCTCATGATTTGCACATCATGATCCGAGATTCTTTAGTACAATATAATTCTGTTGAAGGTTGAAGGTTGGCAAACGATTCAGGCATTAGAGTTTTCCTGAACGTACTCAGGGTTTGAACCCTGACTGTCACCCCAAAACGCTGAATTGGATTATACACCTGAAAGTCCACTTGTTTTTGAGAAACATGGTGGTTTGGCTAACTTTGGGGTTTATTCCATAAATTATGTTCCTTTGTCAGCCAACCAACATGCTACAGGGTTAATCATCTAGACACACTCACCGTCCAAACATAGATGCAAGGTGGCATTGGTGACTCCAAATTACTAATTTGGTTACATTAGCTTGCACCATGCGTGTGGCCCATAAAATATGGAGGGTGAGAACTTTCACCCTACAAATATTGCCATATTTAAATCTCACCCTCCTTTGGTGAATAGAGAAAGACACAAGGTCCTCAAAAGATGCTGCACCGGGTCTTTTTGGCTGACACAAGGTAGTCACCCTTTAAAACTCAGACTTTCAGGAAAACTCTATTGATATTGGGTAATTCCAAAAGGGACCAAATCTCGGAACCACGGATTAGCAAAGGTGAAACTTTGAACAGAGCCATGCTAGGAGAGTTCTGCCAAATTTACTGACGAATGTGAAAGTTTCGTTGGGTGACAAGGGTGTATTCACTCTATGTATACTTAGTAGTTTACCTCCACATCATGTTCTTACAACCGCGTGAGGTTGTCGAGTACATCCTGGATGCCTCGATTGCAGTTTCACTGATGAATGTAAATTTTGTTCAGAATATGAAAAATCCTCTTATTCTCAAACTAAGCCACCCATCAACAGATTATGTTCGTATGTGCTGTAATTGTGCGATTCTGACTTCAATGTATTTTCATGTCTTAAGGTTCTTACCTCATCCTACCTTCGTTTCCGCGCCGCCGCACTCGAGATCTTCCCAATCCATTCCGTGAAAGCTATCTGAGCAGCACAACGGAGTCCACAGCCTTCTCCTGGTCTGTTGAATATGCAAGCACCTGAAGTGATTTGAACGTGCACAATACTCTTGAGGTTGTTCTCAACGATTTATCAGCTTGACATCATTCTGTGGTATTAACAACAAGCCGCTTCCTCCCTCGATCCTTCGGGTTGACTGGCTTCACGCAAGGAGAAGGCTTGGGGCCGTGTCGAGACACCAGGAAATTACATGGAAGAAGGATGATGTCACCATCCACATCATCAAGAGGTGTGAGCAGAAGATGTCCAAGAGGAAAATTAGGTCAAGAGCCCCGAGCCTTCTTCATGACCCTCATGGCTTAGAGACGAATCCGCTATTTCCACCTGCTTTGAATAGCTCTTAGGAATGGCCGAGAATTTGAACCAACTCCGCTGCCGGGCGACTTCCAGACCTGGGTACGCCACAAACCCCAGCATGGAGATAAACACGCCGAGCAGAGCCGTTTTCAGAGAAGCCAGGCACAGGATGACCAGCAGGAAAATCGATGCAGGCAACAGCAAAACACACACTCCGGGCGTGCTGAGGGGGATGCAGAATGGCCGCGGAAGGTGAGGTTGCTGGATCCTCAACCAAACGAACGCCGCAAACTCCAGCAACATGCCAAAGCAGTAGAGGAAGTTGAGGAACTCAATGATCTCTTGGAAGGACATCCACGAGAGGATCACCACGCCGGCGGCGGAGCACAGAATCCCCAGCGTAGGCGTCCCGTACTTGGACCGGCGCTCGAACACCTGCGGCAACAGCCCGTTCTCCCCCATGCCCAGCAACTGGAACGAATTGCTGCTCATCTTCGCCTCAAACAACCCCATGTTCGAGAGCGCCGCCGCAATCTCGATCCACCACTTGAGCGGCGCGCCGCCGATCACGAGCCCCAGATCCGCCAGGTACCCATCCTCCCACTTGGACCTGTCCAGCTCCACAGCCCCCGTCCCGGCAAGAAGCGGCACAATGTAGGTGAAAACCACCAGCACAACCGCCCACAGGAGCGCCTTCGGCAGCGTCTCCGACGGCTTGTCCACCTCCCCTGCCAATGTGCTCACGCTATCCCAATAATTCAAATTCCAGAAGAGCGTGTTCACGTACACCCGCCAGTTCATGCTCCGCAGGTTCATCACAAACCACCGCTGTATCCGAATCCTCGGCACCGCGAGCACGCTGAACGCCACGAACGGCAGCAACGTGAACGCTGCCAGCGTCACCGCGGTTCGCCCCACAATCGTCAACCCCTTGTAGTTCAAATACGTCAACCCAGCGGTTGTGGTCGCCAGAGCAGCGATCCGTGCCGGCCCGGCCGCGAACACAGGCAACCCTCGCTTGAGATAATCGAGGAAGAGAACCGGATAGAGCGCGTTGTCGATCACCCCGCTCATCCATTTCAACCACCCCTCCTGGAACCCCCAAAACGGCCCGAACGCCGCGGCGATCCACACCACGAACCCGCCATTCTTTGGAAACGCAGTCGTCAACTCCGCCGTCACCAACGCCTCCGGAATGCACCACACGAACGGCACGATGATGAACCCCAGGAGCGCCAGTAGCGGCCCGCCCGCTCGCACCGAATCCTCCAACCCAAACGGGCCCCCGGAAACCTCATAGAATATTAGGGCAATCAGTGGCAACATCAACAGCTTCACATGCCCGGACGCTCCTGCCGTTCCTGCCTCCGCAGCAGCAGGTTGTGCCACTCCCCCGTCCACTTGGATCAGCCGAGGCGGGCGCACAAACTCTTTCATTGCTTGTGATCACATTCCGCTCCACATGGAAGCAGCTGCGGCGAAACTGATCGTAATTAAGAAACCGTGAGAAGTCACGCTGATGAATCTCGGATGTCAATTACGAATTCCGCCATCTCCGCAGCCCACGTAAAACGCCCGAATTGGCAGAATAATTGCATCAAACCAAGGAAACTCCGGCGCGCGCTCGGCGCTAGTAGATTTTAATGCAGGATTAACGCAATAACCGCAACGACCGCGACGACTGTTCCACGACTAACTCCCATCTTCATTCGTATTTTTAGTCCCCGCCATGTAAATCATGAAACCGGGGGATGAACATTCTGTTCCATACAAACAAACCCACTTCTGGAATTCAGTCAATGTACCTGTGCACCTTTCGCAGCGCCCAATATTGGCCAAACTCTCAAAGGGTTTTGGCAAGATATTTTGTAGGGCTGAACCAACGTGATGACTTAGGGCCAGTTTACATCACGGTGGAGAAGTCCACCGGTCATGAATTCTAATGGAATTCTGAAATTTGATTGGCCAAGAGTGATGCTCTTCTCCGATGGGGGTTTACACTATGGCCAAGAGTCCTCCGGTGGAGAACTTTGTGCATGGATGAAAAAATGACATGGCTGCCAATGTGGCGACACTTTCCGGAGGGGAGGTTCTCCGGAGGTCAAGTTTCTTGGGCGAGCTCAAAGCCTCAAACAAGAAACATGGCCTTGCACATCGTCCCTTGCCTCAAATAACCATGTCTTGGGTTGAAATTCTTGACCGACCTGTGCATTTCTTCACCTGAGTGTAAACTGGCCCTTAATTAGGAGACACTAGAGAAGTGATGTTGCTCACGTAGAAAATAGAAATAGGTTGCGAGTTGCTGGGAGTGGTTTTCATGCGGTGAGTTTGTAAGTTTGAAGTTACCTTCCGGTAGTATTTCTTAGGCGGGAGTCGTGCCAGGAATGGTTCCCCAGAGGTCGCGCCATGAAACGAGAAAGGCGAGAAGGAAGGAAGAGGCATAAATTTAGAGGACAAGAGGACTCCGGAAAAGCAACGCGGTTTCCCAAATAAGGGCGCGAGAGGAAGCTCAGTCGCTCTCGCCTCGGGCTTTCCTGGGACGGCATGCTATTTGCGGTTGTGTCCATCGGCTCACATCCATGGACATCTTCATCTTTCAGGTACATGAGCCTCATGGTGGGGCTTTTGACGTCGCTGGATCCGCTTTGCGCCGGGCATCCATCCCTCAGAACCTTCCAGCAATGGGGCCGCAGTAATGGAGCGAGTTGTTGAGCGTGGAGAAAAGAGCGGGTCTTGGAGGACAGGCACCTTGGAATTCGGACACTTGCCGCAGGTGGACGAGCGGTGCCTCGGCTCTCCCTCTCTCTTTTCGCTCCTGCTCCTTTCCAGATCCGCTTGTTGGTTGGTGACATTCTAGAGTTCACGTAAGTTTCTGCACTACATTGTCTCCATCTTGCTACATTGCTACGTGCAGCGCTTTCTGTTGCTTGATTTGGTTCAAAGCTACCAATTGTGAGCGAGCTTTGTGGATGCTTAGGCCAGATCGGTGAGAGCCCCGAAGGTGTGATCTTGCTTGCCGAGCATTTCCTTTGCAATGTGAGGATGAGTGATACATCTGAAGCTTTGCCTTCATTTGCTGATGGGTGAGTTCGAGATGTAGAATGCTAGACGGCCACCGTTGCTACATTTGGTGATTGTCGATGCGGTTTAAAAACTTGAGGTCTGAATGTGGGATGCAGAACTGAGCGGGATGTGCGAACAGGTCGAGGAAGAGCAGCCGTCAAGGTTGGTGTTGGAGGTTCGCTTCTGAGTCTTCTCCGGTCTCACATTGTTGTGCACTATGCTACATTCTTTACGGATGATAGAATCACGCGCATTACGCAATGAGTTTTCAGATATGCACGTGAGGAGAGGTCTTTCTGTTGCATAGCTTCTCCCGTCCTGATGAAGCGCGGCCTATTTCTTTGCAGAGATATACGTTGCTGATTGCCGCCTGAAGATCTTGAAGCTTCGTCCCACTCCGCTGATGGCTCTCGTAGGGGAATCACACTGGCATGAGAGCGGGGCGGTAAGATGCGATTGTGTTTGAGATCTCGTCTCTTTAGAAGCAGCGTCTCCAAGTGAGTGTCCCTTGCCTACACTTTGGATCTCCTTTTCTGCACAGAGCAGCGTATTTCTGAAACAGCGTTTGGGAACGAGACCCGCACAACAACGATATAGCTGATGCAAAGCGTTTGCAGACATCGTGAGCGATCGGGTGGATGGAGGTGGAGTGACGACCAACAACGACTGTGATGCCAGCGAAATGCGAAATGCGTAGAGTGGGTGTGATCACAGGCTCTTCAGAAGTTCAATGCTCGGATGTTCCGAAATAGTGAGCGTGGTGAGAGATTTGAAGGCGTGTTGAAGCATCACTCAGGCTTGCGAAAATGGGTCGCGCCTTCGGGTACACCCTGAGGACATACTTGAAGGCACTATCAACGCCCACAGCGGAGCCTCCCACGACTGCTACTGATACTCCACCATCGCCGCCTCCTGATGACTCGCCTCCCGAGGGCTTCTTCGCCTCCCGCGCCTCCCGAGGTCTCCGAGGGCTTGATGATGCACCAGGGAATGGCAATGTCACGGGGCAGAATGATCCTCTTTCTCCCGAGAACTCGCCTCCCACTGCAGATACTCCTCCCCTAGGTGATCAGCTTCCACCATCGCTACCACCTGCAACTGCTCCGGATATCTCCGCGCCCCCTACAGACCAAGCTCCGCCCCCTGTTCTGTCCCCACCGCCGGCATTGCCCCCTTCCCTTCCAGATACGCCCCCGCCTGTTGCGTCGCCTCCCCCTACTTCTCCTCCTGAAATTCCTCCTCCCCTCCCTGATGCTCCTCCCCCTCAAGCCCTTCCTCCTGCCATTGCTCCTCCCCCTCAAGCCCTTCCTCCTGCCATTCCCCCTCCCCTTCAAGCCCCTCCTGCCATTGCTCCTCCCCCTCAAGGCCCCCCTCCTACTTCCCTACCCCCTCAAGCTCCTCCCCCTCCTGATTCTCCTCCTCCTGCCATCGTCCCGCCCCCTGCAAATGCGCCTCCCCCTTACGCCGCCCCTCCTGCTTCTCCTCCTCCCCCTCCTGACGCGCCTCCTCCCAAAGGTACTCCTCCCGAAGATGCTCCTCCTCCTAAAAGCACCCCTCCTCCCAGAGATGCTTCACCACCATCCATCCCACCAACGCTCGCACCTGTGGTATCACCTCCTGCGCCGATGGGGCCCGGGTTTGCCCCAGCTACCATTCCCAGGATCGACACCCCTAACTTCTACACTCCGCCTCCGCCAGGCGCAGCTGGTCCTAGCGCAGCAGCGGCCGGGCCGCAACCTCCGTCAACGGGGTCAGTCTCGACCATGGCCTTGGTTGCGGGGGTGTCCGGAGGAATCGCAGCCCTTGTTCTTTTGCTCTGTCTCTTCATCTGTTGCTGCAGGAAGAAGAGGAGGCACGGCATCTCCGACGACGGATTCTCGTACAAGGGCTCCTCGATCGCCACCATGCCGCTCACGGGACACCAGTACAAGAGCTCGGACGCGCCAGACTCGTGGGGGCTTCACTCCGGCAGCGCCAACGGGGAGATTCCGCCACCGCCGTCAGGGTCGGATAAGATGGGCAACTCGAGATCTTACTTCACTTACAGCGAGCTCGCAACTGCCACTGATAACTTCTCCAAAGACAACCTGCTCGGTGAGGGCGGTTTTGGCCGCGTGTACAAGGGCGCGTTGCCCAATGGCACGGTGGTGGCCGTGAAGCAGCTCACTGTTGGTGGAGGCCAGGGCGAGCGCGAGTTCCGAGCTGAAGTAGAGGTCATCAGCAGGGTTCATCACCGTCATCTCGTCTCGCTCGTCGGTTATTGCGTGGCAGACAAGCAGCGCCTGCTTGTGTATGAATTCGTGCCGAATGGCACGCTGGAGAACAATTTGCATAGTGAGTGACACTGAAACTTCCTGATTGTGGTCGTTTACTGCATGCTTCTTTTTGATCCATGAATCTAACATCTATCTTGATGCACAGACACAGACATGCCTATCATGGACTGGCCCACAAGGCTCAAAATCGGTCTTGGATGCGCTCGCGGTCTTGCTTATCTACACGAGGATTGTCATCCTAAAATTATCCATCGCGACATCAAATCTTCCAATATCCTTCTCGACGTAAAATTCGAAGCTCAGGTACGATAAAATTCTACAGTTGAGTCTTCAAGCATGTTCAATTCCACGTCTCGACAGTGTGATATGGGGATAGCTAACTCTTGGGCTGTTCTTATCAGGTCGCTGATTTTGGATTGGCGAAGCTGTCCTCCGACACCAACACTCACGTCTCGACGAGAGTTATGGGAACCTTTGGATACTTGGCACCGGAGTACGCCGCCAGCGGAAAACTCACAGATAGATCAGATGTCTTCTCCTTCGGTGTTGTGCTGCTGGAATTGGTCACTGGAAGGAGACCGATCGACATGAGCCAAGAGGCAGGGTTCGAGAGCTTGGTGGAATGGGCGAGGCCTGTGGTGAACCGAATTCTCGAAGACGGACATCTGGAGGATCTCGTGGACCCCAACTTGAACAACGAATACGATCGCGACGAAATGATGCGTGTGATTGAGACTGCGGCCGCGTGTGTTCGACATTCTGCCCTCAAGCGTCCGAGGATGGCACAGGTAAGATACCCCCTCTTTTGATCTCAAGCAAATTTTACTGTTTTCTCTTCACCTTGATACTAAGAGTTGTCGGCTCCCAGGTCGTCCGAGCACTCGAGAGCGAGGCCGACAGAGGCCTGCTCTATCAGGGGATGAAACCCGGGCAGAGGCTGGAGGATCAGTCGGAGTACGGCAGCGAATACGGCGGCACCAACCGGTACTCGGGCGAAAGCGGCGAGTTCGACGACTACAGCTCCAACTCTGGGCTGCGCTCCTTCCACAAGCAGAACACGAACGTGTCGCGGCAAGGGAACGCCCTGCCGAGCATCCAGAGCGGCGAGCGTTCGACCATCCCCGAAGACGACGACTACTTCAGCGAGCGAGACTACAAGTCGAGTTCCGCTCACCCGGCTCCTGAGCCTCTCACTTCGCCGCCTCCAGTGCCTGGCTTCAGACCCCCGACGCTCGCCAGCCAACAATTCAGCCTGCCGAACAACAACATTCAGTCTGCCGAGTATGACCCTGATAAGGAAAGCTCAGTGTTTCCTGGCCCGTACAGGAAGAAGAGCCCGCCGTCGTACGCGCCGCCGAGAGCTGCAGGTCTGCCTAACAATGGTATGAGTGGGTTCATGGGCGGGCCGCCGCCGGCGCCGCCGGGTCGATACACACCCACCAACTTCAGCGGCGAGGTCGACTATGTGCCCATTGGTAAGACGGTTAGCTTCGCACCCATTGTAGGCGAAAAGAAGTTCTAACTTCTGATCACAGACTAGTTTGTACAATTTTTATGAATTTTAGGCAATTGATTTGAATTGGAATATTATGTGGATTTGACCACATTCAGGCCAGTTAGGGATCATATACACGACTTTTAGCCTTTTGACGATTTAAAGCTCCGTTAGTTAACCAGCATGCTTGCAACCATCTCCTTTGGGGAGGGGAATTGGAGTTGGTAGTGCCTTGGGGGCAGGTACTACTCAGGCCTGTCTGGTCCGAGGAGCTCAATCTCTCTTATGATTTCATTTTATCCTCATAGCTGAGGCAATAAATTGAAGGCGATGGAAACCCTTGTTTCTTCTTTGTTCCACTCAACCCAGTGCTTGTCTATTGATCTGTCGTTTTGTCTGTTCTTGCCCGCCTCCCAATCGCGGTGCCCAAAATGTAGAATGACACTAAGTCCAAACCGCTGTGGACCGTCGACACCAACTTCCTTAACCTTTTAACGCCTGCGAGGCACCGGCAGGGTCAATTTTTGTGCTACTGGTGTTGTGACTTTCACTATGATTGTCTGTCATGGTTGCATTACTCAAGGGTCATTTACACGTGGGGCAGAAGAGGGTGCGGGTGCAAGAGGGTTTACTTTTTTTAGTCTCCAAGTTTGTAGGAGGGGGCGGCAAGCGGGTGCTAGAGTGGGTGCGGCCACACTCACTTTGAAGTGGGTGCGGGTGCAACGAAGTGGGTGCGGTAAGGTTGAGGGGACTCTTATTTACTACTTTCAATGGCAAGATTACTTTAACCCCTAAGGGACCAAACATCCCCCCGGGGTCAAATTGGATTTTGGGCATGTACCAACAATTCGAAAAAAAATCCTTTTTGATTGAAAATTTTATACAAGATATCCTCTGATAAGAGCTTCGTGGATATATTTTTATTTTATTTTTTGGATTTTTTGTTTGAAAGTTAGTACCACTTATAGCCAAAAGTGGGGACTTCGGGCACCTCCAAATTTTTTGACAAAAGTTTCTATTGACATTGAGATTTTTCACACATATAAAGAATATTTTCTTTTTTGGAAATTTACCAAAAAAAATTGTCTTTAGTGTGAAAAGGCATTTTATTCCAAGTCAAACATTTTCACACATTTTCGGGCAACGAGGGAAAAAAAATTCATCTTTTCTACATAAAACCTAGAGATCTTCATACTTTTCACTTTTTATTTTTCAACAATAATATGTGGTTAAAACCTTCTCATTGACTGTTTGGATTATCATTTGAATACATAAGTAGTTCACAAGAAAATAAAACGTGAAATTGTTTTGACTTTATACACTAAAATCTATCAATCTGTGCGATGGATTGCAACCAAAATTTTATAGCATGTTTAAATAGAAGTATATTTTAAGATCTTACGGTTGAAAATCCGAAATTCACTTTAAAATGTGATTTTCATGTCTCTTTTTGGCAGTGGTAGTTTTGGACTGGTTTTAGAGCGAAAGTGGTCGTGGTCCTTTAGGGGTTAAGCTCGATTTCAAATTTTTTTAAATTCAATTATAATTTTGACTCTATGAGTTGCAAGTTTAAAAAAATACGACTAGAAAATTTGAAAGTTGCCTCAAAGTAAAAAGGACACAATTACAACATGATAAGTCTTATCAAGTTCATATTTTAACAATTTTATAAAATTAAAAATACAAAGTAAAAATTTTCTACTTTAAGATTAAATGGTCTAAATTAAATGTAATCAATTTGAAATTCTAATTTTATAAAGTGAATAGAAATTAAGTATAAAATCGATTTTTTTACTTCTATGACCAACATAAATATTATAAGTGTGCAATGTTATAATTGTTATATTCACTAAATATATTGAAAATTATTTTTATTTTTATTAGAATCTAAAACATTGGTGGCAATGGCAAGAATTAGTACACCTAAATTAAAACATTGCAAACAATTGATTAACATATATTTGAGAGGAAGACAAAAAAGAGTCTCAGATGACAATGATGAATTTTACATGCTCATATTTCTCTTATTTTTATCTTCATTCTCATCGATTCCAAGACCACGATATTATCTTCCAAATAGAACTATGTGGTTGGACTATCGGCAAAAAGTATTCTAGGAAGAAATTTGCACAAAAGAGTGGATGCATAGAGGGGATCTTTTAGATAGCCGTTGGACAAAAGAGTTTAGAATGACTCATAGGCAATTTTATAAACTTGTCGAAATGTTATCTCCATTCATCACCAAACAAAAGACATATATGAGGGACCCAATTCCCAATGATAAAGTTTTGGCTATTGTTTTGCATAGATTGGCATATGGTGGCTCTGTATACATTGGTGGTCATTACTTGGGTGTATCGGCTGCAACCACATCCAAGTTCACCCATAAAATTTGTCAAGTTTTAGTGAACCAATTTTATAATCGTTACATTCGTATTCCAGAAGGTGATGAATTACAAGACATTATGATGGGTTTTGAAAATTTAACTGGAATACCGTATATGTGGGGAGCAATTGACGGAAGTCATATACGCTTGGCTAGAAAACCAACTACACAACAAATTCCTGCCGACTATTTTAATCGTTTGAAATTTCACTCGATATTGTTACAAGGTGTTTGTGATTACAGGCGGCGATTTTTAAATGTTTGTGTACAAGCACCTGGAGGTTGCCATGATGCTGCCCACCTTCAATCGTCTTTATTGTGGAAAACGCTTCAATCAGATCAACCTCCACATAATCAAGTTTACAAAGTAAATGGGAAAAACATCCAACCATATTTGCTTGGAGACTCTGCATATCCTCTACGGAACGGATTAATGAAATGTTATAATACTACTAAAAGTGGAGATTCAAAAAAAGATTTATTTGATAGGAAGTGGAGAGCTAGTAGAGTTAAAATTGAAAATGTGTTTGGAATTCTTAAAATGAAGTTTCAAATATTAAAAAATATGAATGTTAAATTAGAATATGCTCCAACAATAGTCACAGCTTGTTGTATACACCATAACTTCTTAATTGAAGAAGGAGATGTTGGTAGCGATGACTTTGAAGAAGAACTTAATTCTACTAAAGCCATATCCTCAAAATTCATTCTAGAGGTTGAAAAATATCAGAAAATATTGCTAAGCAAAATAGGGAAGTCTTATTTGAGAATTGGCTTATACACAAATACAAAAGTGAAAGCTTGAAGTTGAAAAGACAATTGGCAAAGAAAAATATAGCCAAAAAAAATGAAATTGTCACCACTATAACATTGTAATCGAGCTCATGGCTCTAGAGATTTTCTCTTAGTTTATTAAGAGATATTAAATATACATTTGTATTGTGATTTTAGATTATGGGCACCTCCGTAACTTTTATGTAAAAGATATTTTAATTTCACATTTCATTTTACTTTTATGCAAAAAATATTTTAATTTTAATTTTAGATTTCATTTTACTTTTTGGTAAAAGATATTATAATGTTAGATTTCATTTTACTTTCATTTCAAAATTTTGAAAGTATATAAACAATGTAAGTATTTTATTTATTTATTTATATAAAAAACATACATGAGATTATATTCTTGGTATAACTTCAATATGATTGATTACCTATTTATCCACCTATTTTATATATTATTATAATTCATGGCTTCTTCAAAAGATGTTAGTATAAAAGAAGGCATCAAAAAAGGCCTTACAGAGGGTCGTAAAAAAGTAGGAAAAATTGACATAGCTATATGGACCCCTCAAGAAGTCAATCTTCTTTTGACATATTATAATGATAAATTTTTAAACCTTAACATGGGAAATTTTAAAAGACGCCATTGGCAAGAATGTTCTATAGTTGTAAATGAAGGTAAAAATATCATTGATCGTCAGTCGAAAACAGCGGAGCAATGCAAATCAAAATGGAAATCATTGTCACGCAGACATGTAGCTGAGCAAAGTGCGGAGAATCAAACAGGGGGTGTGAAATTGTCTTGGGATTTGTTTTCAAGGATGGATGATATTATTGGATCTAATCCTAAAATTATTGGAATACCTGAAGGCAAAGACACTGGACAATCTTCACCAATGAGATTTTTAAAAATAATGGATTCAAATGAAGAAACGGAAAAAGAAAGTAAAGAAATTGAAATAGAAGGAAAAGATGAAGAAGAACAACAACAACAAGAAGGAGAAGAAGAAGAAGAAAAATTTGAGGAAATTAATGTTGACAATAGAGAAGTTGGAGATAAAAAAGGTGTAAATGAAAAATATGAGAGTTCTTCGTCGTTGCAAAAGGAAACACGTGGAATTATTGGACAAAAATTGTCTCAAAAAAAAGGGAGAGGGAAAAGAAGGAAAACAAATCCAGAGATGTCAGATGATTATTTAAACTCTTTTGTAGCTGCATACAAGGAAGTTGCGGCTATCAGAGAAGATCGGGAAGATAAACGAATGCAAAGTTTAATTCATGCATTAAGTGGAATTCCAACAAATAAAGAAGAGACAATTTTAATAAATGAAGAAGTGCAAATTATTGGAGACAACCTTAAAAAAGAAAAAAACATTGAAGAAAAACATACAGACATTAAAAAAGAGAAAGGTAAAACATGTGATGAATCTAAATTTTCATAATATGTATACATATTGTTTTGTATATCTTTCAAATATTAAACATAATGTATTGACGTATGGTCTTACTAAACATGATTAACAGGAATTTGATGGATGGAGCCATTATTTTTGACAAGTGAAGACCAAGAAATCTTGATATCAGAAGATGGATGGCTAAGTACTTCAATAATGGATGCTGCGTTTAAAATATTATATGATGATATTTTAGTACATAGAGGATTTCGTCCTCATGAAACTCGCTTTGACGGCAACTTGAAGAAGCCAAGACCACCATTGCTAAAACCATGTCTCCAATTTTTTCATCACAAAGAGGGTATGCATTGGATGTTAATATACTTTAATCCCACTAGCAATCTCTTTCATCAATGTCATGTATATGACACTTTGGGTAGACATGATATTGATTTTAAAATTTTGAGTAGATTTGGTATTCCTGAAAATATAGAATATAAGTACATTCATGTACAACAACAAGCTGATTTGTCATCTTGTGGATTGTATGTCATTGCCTTAGCAGTGGATATAGCATACTTTAATGATTTTGAGAATGCAAGTTATGAGTTGACACAAATGCATGCGCATTTGTATAGTTGTATTTTAAAAAGGAAGATGATACCATTTCCTAAAATTGTATTATGAGATTTAATCAAAAGGCTATAAAGATGTTGGCCCATTTTATATTTTTAATAAAAAATCATCTATATTTTATTTTTGAAATAAGAAACTAGTGTTTTGATTTCATATTACTTAAATCTAAAAGAATGATTTTCAACAAAATTCCATTTTAAAAAGATTTTTGAAGAAAAATGCATCAACGATGCCATGGTAGTCTTCATTTCACAATTTTCGTGAATAATTGCATGTTTTTTTAAGAATCATTTCTTTTATTACGTAGTGCATGAATTAATTTCATCCAATCTTAATTATCTCCAATTAAAAACACAATTTTTTCTCAATTCTAAAAAACATGTGTGTTTTGATAACATATTTTTATAAAATACGTTGGCTATAAAGGTTTTTATTTAAGACCCCAAATTCACATATTACAACACACTTATGTTGTTTCCAATATTTCTACTTTCATTTAGAGGTTGACCACAAACCAAATCTTAATTTTCATATCATTCTTTCAATTTAATCCTATTCCTTGTTGAAAAACTCACCCTTCCGCCCCTAGTACGGCTACCTCAAGTGTAAATGAAAAATGGTTCTTGATACAAGGGTGGAGAGAGCGGGGGCAGAAAAATGGGTGCAAAAGTGGGTTCGGCCACTCCACGTGTAAATGACCCTTCAAACGCATTTGGAGCTCCAAGAGAGCTTTGAAACATATCTTTCAGATCTGCAATCAATGCAAGCATTGACAAACTACAACAATTTCCTTGGAAGTGAGGTCATAATGAAATGTACCCATTGTGTAGATGATGTCCTACATAATGTATTACCTTTTGCAAAATATTTGTAGTACTCCGGTTGTCTAGCAATGCTTTCATCTATGCCTTCTTTCATCTTTGTCTCCCTCAAGACGAACTCCCCCAAATGCTGTGCCCGAGTCCCCACATTTTGCAAAACAGTGCAGAACTACTACAATTGTTCAACATTGGCAACTTTGACACCAAGTAAAGTCGAAGTCTGCTGATCCACTAAACGCAGGGATGAAATTAACCCTTTTCTTTACTTCAAGCACTATAATCTTTCAATCCTTTGCGGTTCAAGTCAATGAAATTTTGCGAGTATGTAAAACGTTAGGTGTTGAATGAGATCCTACGGTTAAAACTATAAAAAAATAATTGTTTCCTTCCGTACTCATTACACTAGAACTATCAATTTTTAAGTGTTTTTGGTGTGAAATTGTCAAGGAAAAGTAGGGGTTAAAAAGGATTTCTTGACTCTTCAAGAAGGGTATCTTCTTTTTAGGTCTTCCTTCCACCCATGATTTGGGTTGCCCCACTCTTCCTCCACCCTTTGTGCACCTACTTACTGCCCCTTTTTGACACTTGTATATTATTTGCCTGGGTTGCCCATCGTCCCCCACTTTCGACTTTGGAGGGTACTAGCTTTCAAACCATGAATCAAAAGAAAAAATAAGAAAAAACTTCCACAATGCTCTTATCAAGGACTATCTAGTATAAAAATTTCAAAGAAAAGGATTTGTTTTCAAATTTTAAGAATGTGCCCAAAATCCGAATTGTCCCCCTAAGGGACACTTGGTCCTTTATGGGTTAGTCCTTAAAGGTCAGTAGGAGACTATATATATGGTCACATATTTTACTCTTAACATACAGAAAAGGTTCTAAAATTTAGCAAGACATATACCTTTGGATTGAAGATTCTTCAACTACCATCTTTCATTTGGAGATCAATTTAATATCTCAACCTTATCATGCTCAGATACGACACCATACATGTAGAATACATGACCATTTTGCAATTTCTCAAGCATGTGGTAGGTGTAATAATGATTTGAATTAAAACTGTCTTGTGTCATTGGATCGGGCTCAATGCAAGTACAAACTTTTGAAACTACCGTATACAACAATTCTTACACTTTGTATGTCAAATACAAAAAAAAATCATGTTGCAACCCAAATGTGGCTTCTCTGACCTCTAACCCTTTAACGACGAGGCCTCCACCATCTCGACTAAATCAAATATTTAGGCGTCAAATTTACTATACACCGCCCTAAAAATTCTTACAGTTTAATAGATTTTGCACGACAAAATCTACACGAGGAGTACATTTCACTGTTCAATTTTTTTCCAGAAATCAATTCAACGGTTCAATTTTTTTTTTACAGAAATCATTGTAGTTTGTTATTACCTCAATCCATTGGAGATCATAAAGATGGGTTAGATGGAAAAAATCATAGCGTACAACCGCTCCAACAAGTGCAAATGAATCCAACAATTCAATAAGCCATGGCTCCCAAAAAAGCGGTCTCATCGACCACATTCTGGTTCCTTTGTCATTAAAGGGTTAAGGGCTAACCCCTAAGGCATTCCGAGTACGTAGCCAGATCTGTGGAAAATGGAATACTTTGCAGCAACCTCCTACTACGCCGGATTTTAGAGAGAATTCTCTTAACTGAAAATGGAATCTGATTTTTGTACACAATACATCAGGAAAATCCCATACCCTCGCATTAATTTGAAATATATATTCTTTATATGAAAAGAATCATATACAACTTGCATATGATGATTATACACAACATGTAAAAAATCTAAGTGCAAACGATATCATCTTGATACCTCTTGAATTCATATCATAAAATTGCAATATGAAGTTTATATGTTTTGACTTTTGATACAAATTTTATATAAAACTGATATGATTGTGATATATTTAAAAACTTATACATATTATATATTAAAAAAACTTTATACTGTAATTATATATACTAAAATACAATATAGTGTACATAAAAATGTTATATAGTATTTGTATAAGTTAAACTTGATATGATATGCATGTAAAGTATTTCATATATAGAAACGATATAAATACTAAATAAAGTATTTTGTATACAAAAACAATATGGAAAATATATAGATTTCATATACAAGTACAATATTTACATAAGAATGGAACCATAATATGTTACAATGTATTTTGAAGCCTTCAATGTCTTTGTCCTACCAATAAACATCATTTCTTTTTATGTGTGAAAAAGAAAATTATGTGGATCATAATCAATTGTGAGTAACTAATTTTTTCCTCACCAATTTTTAAATTCTCAATCAACTTTTTCATCAGCTTTTTTGACCAAATTTTACTGTCAAGAGTCCAAAACATCAAGAAAATCCTTAATGGTTAAATTGATGTAAAAACCATCTAAAGTTCATATAATCCTTATTGGCCCCTTTGATACAACTACCATACAAAGATTATGTCTATAGTGAAAAGTATTTTTATCTTTAGTGAATAATAACATATGAACCAAAGACAAACATTTTCACACGTTGGTATACATTGTTAGGCAAGGTACCAAAAAAACTTCTCTTCCACATATATTTTAATGAGTATTAACCCCTAAATGCAAAAAACCCCAAGGTGACCTTCTAGTGATTTAAGTAGCTTTCATCGGTGTCAATTTAGGTCATGAATCTTTAAAAAAATTATCATAGATGTGTTTAAGTATTAGCTTCGTGGATTTTTTTTTTCTTGAAACAAATACACAAAACTAAAGTTATTGAGGTTTAAAGTTTGAAACGGGGAGTGCAGTCAGGGCAGGCAGGGAGGGCAAGGTATTGTAGGGCTGAATAGTACTACTGTAGAACTTGAATAGTACCACTCGAAAGCAGAATATTGCACTTTTTGGTGGTGGGTAGCAATGAAGGAAAGTTCTTGGCAACCTTCATTGTTTTTACTTGAAATTGCATAGAAATTAAGGTTTCATTTTTTTTGAAAAAATATTTTTTTCATTGATAGAATAATGCATGATACTTCTACTCACCGTTTGGATTTTAGATCCAAAAATATTTTTCTATTTAGAAAATAAACTTACTTTCTTAAGAAAATGGCTACTTTCTACATCCCTCGTCATTGCAAGTTTTTTTCCTTATCCTAAAGACCTCCATTACTTGTGATTTTTTGTGTGCAATGACCTAACACAAGGTAGAACATATATCCATAAATTTTATGCAATGTATAATGGAAAAGTATGCAAGTATCTTGAGTCAAAGTATGCTCATTGCTGACCCTGTTCAAGAAGGGAAGAAAAAACCACACTGCACTTTTCAAATGTATCTTACAATCCTTACGGTCAAAGTTTATGAAATTTTTCGACTGACAACTCGTAGTAGTTATGTTAAAGATCCTACGGTTGAAAGTAGTAAAATTTTGTTTCAAACACTCTTGCAATTGTGCATCTTAGAGAGGTAGTTTGGTAATGTTTTTGGTGTGAAATTGTCAAGGAATTTTAGGGTAAATTGAGATCTTATCGCTAAAACTGGAAATAAAAAGTTTTGTTTTCTTCATACTCAATACACTAAATTCAATAATCTTGAAATGTTTTTGGTGTGAAGTTATCACGGCCCTTTAGGGATTAAGTAGAGAATCCTCAATAATATGATGTTTCATTTGAAGGAATGTCTACCCAAAATCATTCTTGAAGCTACTTGCCTGATCAGAAATCATTTATTTACTACAAGTTGTTTTGTATGTGGAGAAGGACAAGTATATGGGGAGTACTTGGGTGTCCAAGTCTAAGCACTCATGGATGGTGTAATCAATAGTTGGTTTTGTGGCATGGAGATGACGTGGGTTCGAATCTTGTGCTGCTTCAAATGATCTACAGATGGCTGGTGGGACCGAATACAATGGGGGGATTGAATACGGTGGGGGGGACCAAATTTGGTGGTGGGACCGAAAATGGTTGTGGGACGCTTGTTCCATTTCATTTGTTGAAACCAATCTTTTGCAATTTCATTGATTTTAATCGTGCCTTCAAAAATTTCATATCAGATTTCTATAAAATTATTTTCTTATGGATTTGAGATATCATTTGTTTAAATCTTGCATTGAAACTTTGTGATACATATTTTACATAAAAACAATATAATTTTTTTAAAAGATGCAAACGATATCATTTCGACGCACATAAAATAGCATATCCAAGGGCCCTTGGAACGATATGATTTTCATGTGGGAAAGATATCATTCAAAGACCCTCGGATTTTTGTGATTAGTAGTTTACTGAGTGACCTAACTCCTTAATTCTCCAAAACAAATTTGAAGATTGGAAGATGGTATGAATTTTTTTTTAAGCACGGTTACTTTTACGAGGCTCTATTTCAAGAGTGTGGCTAAGTCACACATGCCAATTGCAGTATAATACTCATACGGGTGCTGTGAAGGTACCATATTTAGGGACAGATTGTCGCAACTTTTCTGCACAGCAGCTGAGAAAGGATCCAGGAGAGCAGATGACGAAAGTTTTTTTAAGGACAATTCCGCTTTAGAGTCAATAAGAAAGTATGGCTGGTCCAACTAGAACAGTCTTGCCTTCGGGTACATGAAACTACCCTTATTTCAGCTAAGTATTAGAGCATCTCCACCGGGGCAGAGGGCCCCGATAGAAATGCCGGAATTCCGCTCAAAACCTGGAAAAGGCCCACACCTCGGGGCCCAGACCAACGTCTCGATCCACCGGGCTGGTGATTCCAACAGGAAAATTAACAAAAATAAAGGGGTACACCAAAATTCCCCGGTGGAGGTGTCCAATCATGCAATGCGACGAGGCGATCAATGAGTGGCAGCGGCTCCGAGCAAATTAAAACTGCTTAGGGGCACATTGTAAATATAAATTCCTTGCTGCCGCAACCTGCTAGCCCATCCCGGCTGTTCGCGTCGCTTCCCGTCGGGATACCGTGATACGTTTCCGGTCGTGGGTGTAACATTTCGTCGACTGCCTGTGAAACGTCTTCGCCCCTAACGGGGATCTTCTGGTCTATCGTTGGAATTTCCTTGTCAGGGGTGGAGATGCTCTTAACCGACATTCGGGTACATTTGACCACCTCTATTTCAGCCTATCCCCGTTGAAGACATGATACGGTGTCGTGTTGTAAATAACTACAGTATATAAAAAAAAAATATAGATGCAAATAGTGTGGTCGTAGAGTGACCTACAGTTTAATTCAATGTAGAAACAATTGGAGCATGTTAGTCTAGCTTGGATGTACTGTATCTGTCGCTCTAGCTCAGGGGTAGGTAGGTGGCCAGTTGGCTACTTATTTTCCTACTCCCACTAGCAAGTGCCAAGCCACAGTCGCCCGAACAGTTCAACGAGTTCAATGAGACTCGAACTCGAAATTAGTCGGCGGATAACAAACGGGCTCTAACAGCCAATCAAGTCTGCAACTTGGCGATTATCATCCAGTCCACAATAGTTTTATATTGCTACAGATAGACTGTTTAATTTTTAATCTAGCTTTAATCTTGGATCATCTTTTAGATGGAAGGGCATCTTTAGCTACTTAAATTTGGTTAATCATATACTATTAAAGAAATGCCATTGAGTTAATGTTAGGGAAGCCAAGCTTCTTGATGAAGTTATTGAAAAACATATAAATGGTAGATGGTTGCCGTGCCTTGTGCATTACTTCATGTCATTATTAGTTTGGATTGTATCTTCTTAGTTTTTATAGGTTGATAGTATGGCTTCACAAACCCTGATGATTGGGAGTTCTCTTTAGCTCACTCACCGGATGATCCAATTCAACTTTCTCAACCATCAACATCAAGGCAACGTATGCAAGAAGAAGCAGAGCCTTCTGAGCGTTGTGTTCAACCGCGTACCGCTTTTTATCCTCAACAAAATCCTTTGATAAGTTTAAGAAGTTTGCAACCGGAGGCAAGAACTTTTGTAATCGTCTTCGAGGCTGAAGCTATGCTTATCGAAGGCCATCAAGTAGTGTTTGAAGGCTGCTTTCAAAAGATTAATGAAGGTTAAATGGTGACCCGCTCGTACAATGATTTTGGTCACCGTCTTTGGCTTCAAGGCCCGCTCAGACACTTGGGTAGTGAAAGGCGAGCAAATTTCATTGCTGCTATTCTTTATGAGATTCTTAACTTTTTATATGTTTAATCCATCTAGGGGCTGAAGTTGAGACCATTCATTGTTATTTTTCTTCATATATTTGTCATTAGTTGTTGTTGTTGAAGAAACTTGGTTTTTAGATTGATGACCATGTAGTAAGTGTTTAAAAATGCAAAGGATAGAAGGAATAAGGGGATGATAAGAGTTGATAAGGGAGAGAATTTGAACAACCAATGGGTTTTAAGATGCCCAGGTGGCCTTTAGATGGACTGAGGTTGGTTGTGATTGGTTCCTTTCCCCTTTTTGGGGGTTGTTTTCTTCATTACCAAGGAAGGGCTGGATTGCAGGGGCTCTCTTTGGTTGTGTTTGTTTTAGATTGTTTTGAATTTTAAATATGTTGTAGCCCTTGTTGTTAGATCTCTATAAGACTATCACTCAATCTTAGAGCTGAAAGTATGAGTGAACGACGCTTTGTGAAACACAAGGGGGTCTGCTGCCCCATGTTTTCAAGAGCAGTAGGTTTGAAGCCTTGTAGTAAATTGTACAAAGTATATCTAAATGAAATATTTGGTGAGTGTTTTTACTTTGTAAATAGCTTTGTAAAGAGTTATCTTATGATCTATTTCAAGCTCTTATGAGGTTATAGCACTAGTTTGAAAGAAGAGGGATCAAATGACTTGAATTTTTGTAAGACGTAATTTTGATTGCACAAAGCGGCTAGCCAAATGAGTTTTTGGAGGTGGAATTTTGTGGTCGCATGGTGTATTTTAATGGCTTTTCAAGTAAATATAGCACTTCTCATTCCGAATTTGTATGAAATCGTAGTGATGTTTTAAATTAGAAGATTAATCAAGAGTTTAAAAGAGAGTTTGGGTTCGGTTTATACTTATTGAAAAGTTAGAGAAATGATTTCAAAAGGGGTAAGGATATATAAGAGAAGGGTGTGAAGTGGTTAGAGTGTATAAGGATAAGGATATGTGGGATTGAGGGTAATTAGGGAATTAATTATCTTAATCAAGGTTAATTGTGTTAAGTAAGATTAACTAGTCTAATTGTAATTAATTAGCTTAACTAAGATTAAGTGGTTTAATTAAGGTTAATCATATTAGTTAAGTATAATTATCTTAATTTTTAATTAATTATTATTAAGTGAAATTAATGAATTTAATCAGAGTTTAATTAAGGCTTGATTTAGATTAAGGATAATTAATGTTTTGAATTAATTTTTTGAGAGACAAGTTCTACAAGACATCTACATCATGTCTTATTATATGTATATCAAGTTTTATCATACAAGTTGAAGATTGGAGGCCTTTCTCATATGCTGAATGAGGACTTATGAGTTAATATGGACTTGATCACGAAATCATATGTCCCATATTCTCCCTTTCCCTCTCTAAACTATGTGCAGCGAAGAACCCTGCGTTTTCCTGAAGCAAAGACTCTCTACACGACAACGGAAGGTCTAATTGTGACGGTCATTGTTGAAGGAAACCGGTGGCTGATTGAACGCCACATACTAAAGAAAACAACATGTACCAAGAACAATGCATACTTCAAATAACATGTAGTAAGAACAACACATAGCCTAGGAACAACGATGCAAGAAGAAGCTACCAACCACACTACTCAGGATACACAACTTGCCGAACTAGAGCATTCACATTGTCGCTGAATCCACCGTCGCTGCCGACCTCCAACCAAAGATGCTTGTTACATGCTTCTGAAATAGATAGCAAAGCGTGCTGGGTGTGGGGTCTTGTATATTAGCGTGCATCCCAGAAGAAGATGAAGGGTCAATAGATATTTCTCATCCATGCACCCGACGATGCGTCGGACTTGAAGATGAGAGGAGCCTGTAGATGTTGCCCACATCGTGGCGAATAGATCTCCTTCGCAAATTGGCGTGATTAAACATTCCTCCCCCTCCATTTATACGTCGAGGCTAGCATCTCATAAGTGGACTCTCTCTGTATCCAGCTTAGATCTTATGAAGTTGACATTGCTAATCTCCCACCAAATCCAGCGACAACACGCAAACAATGACCTCAATTAGAAAAAAATACAAGCGCATTCACCAACTTGCAATTTCTATCATCCCTTACACAAAATCCTACTTGCAATAGATGTAATAGAGACAAAAATGTTGACAACTGCGGTCAAGTAGAAAAAGAAACATCCCTCACGAAGCAGAATCCAATGAGAAGCCAGTGTCTCTTGAGAACCTAACGACCAGACTACTAGCCTAAACCCTATCAACTCGGCGTACCGTTGTACAGAAATCCTTATATTATCGTACGAAGCGGTCACCGAATCTCTCCTAACGTGTAAGGATTACGATATTGTTGCGTCTGCACGACGATGTATGCTTTCTTCCCGCAACCGTATAATACTCGGATTTGGCTAGTCTTTGGCCTGTTTATGCATGAGATCAGATCCAAAAAATTTGGATGAGGTCTGTAAATTTTCCCCGGAGTACCGAGCATGATTTTCTCCTTATAGTTTGTTCACAAATACCTCCACCATCAACAACAAAACGGTGTTGACGCTCAGATACGACCCGTTCTAGGTCTCGGGATGCCTTAGAGCATATCCTGCAGTGATACTGCAAAGATCTCTCAACTGGAGCTTTACAGCGGCTAAACTTTGGAAGCGGGAGGGAGTTCGCAAAGCATGCCCCAGCAGCAACGAGGCTACCGCTTCCGCATCCTCAGCTGAACTTCGGCGCTAAAAAACAGAAAACATATTTGGAGGGAGCATTGGAAATGCTGGAACTGAAAACCTCTCGTTGAGGGACCTGTCGAGGGCGCTGTAGGGATGCTCTTAGGGGTTACACGACTCAAGAAGAGACGCCGAAGAAACCGAGTGTTTTGTAACATATTTTGTAACGTGTTTTGGAACATGTTTTGCGGTCATCAATTCGGTTGTTCTACATGCATGTAAATTTAAACTGCGAGTGTAGAATTCATCTCCCTGTCGCTCCAGTGGACAAAAATTCGATGCAATGGAGTTTTCCTGAAAGTACTTGGGGTTATAAACTTGGCTGTCACCCCAAAACCCTAATAGGGGTTGTACATCTGAAAGTCCACTTGTTTTTGAGAAACATGGTGGTTTGGTTAACTTTGGGATTTATTACTTTTTTTTAATGAAACAAAATAAAACCAGGTTTGATTGCAAAAAGTCACCAGTACAGACAAGTGTGCCAATTTCGGTCACACCAAAGACTCAAGACTCCGGACTAACATGAAACTCTTTGACCCAAACGATGTGGTCGCCTTGAACGCTACACAACAACTCATGACAACCCCAAGTAGAGTCGAAAAGGTTCGCCGCCTTGTTTCTACTGGCCTCGGTGTTAGCAGTGAGAACTCTGCCCCAAGCGATCCTCCCGTAATCCGTAAGGCCTTGCCAAATGACGTTCTCAATCTTGTAGTGATTGCACCTATTCTGGTTGAACATCTAGTCATTCTTGGCAAGCCAGAGAGTCCAAAGAGTAATCTCTCTAAGAAAGAGCCAAATTCTATTAAGGGTCACAAATTTTTGGGGAGGCCTACTACCAAAGAGGGTTTGCTTGAAGTTAGCACTGCCCCATTCGGAGTGGGGGGTCTTGCTGAGACGCCGAAGAATCTCGTTTACATAATCCCACAATCTACTAGCTTGACTAGAACTCGAGAACCTATGGAGGATGCTCTCTTGTTCTCCCGTGTTGCATACAGTGCAACCGTCATTAATCTGCGGAGAAGCGCGTTTCCTCCATTGATTCACTGCAACAGCTTTCTGCCACAATTGCCAAATGAGACCCACTTTTTTTCCGCTTCAATCTTCATCCCGGACATTGCGGCATTTATGTTTGAAGTTGTTAGGGAGGACTTGACTCCATTTCTTCTTAACCACATTCAGTGGTGGGCGGCGAGCTCTAAGTAACATCCTCCCGTGTTTGGTAGAATAATTTAGAAAGGAATTTGGGTTTTTCTTGTCAGGCCAAATGATGCGACCCGGATCCTACAGAAGCGAGCTGATTTTGCCATAATTAAGAAGAATCCCTTTTTTCTTTTTTCCTTTAACAAAGTTAACCACTCTCACCCTTTCGAGTTTCCCCCAAGCAGTGAGAGTGTTGTTGCCCACGTTCGTGGGGCTCTTTAGGAGAATACTAGCCTTTTCGGCAAGAAAGTCAAGGCCTTCGCTAGTATTGACTTGCTAGGCTCCATATTTTCCAAGTTCTCCTCTTCCCTGCAAAGCTTGCCCCAAAAAAATCCAGGTAGGCAAGGTATCGTCATTGAGTTCAAAAATTCCAAGCCAACCACTCTATTTAGGGGGATGGTGCCGAATTTGGATCTAATATCTCCTGACCGAGTTGAACCGTTGGAGAAAATCCTCCCATACCTCGAATTCCGCTTCTCTCAGCTTGAACTTTTCCGCAGCTTCCTGAGAAACAATAAACCGGTTCTCTTCTTGTAACGAGATGTCTCTATTATAAAGCATCCCGTTTCTAGCCAGAGACGCCTTTCGTTGTTTTGAAAGATAGATACCTTCCATAAGTACACCTCTAGTAGTCCATAGTGGGGAGCTGAGCCATTCATCAAGTGAGTCCGGTGGATTAATGGTCACTTTGTTGACTAGATTGCGCCAAGATCGTTTGATCTTGTTCCAAAGCTTAGATCCACCTGTAGTTTGGAAACCTTTGCTCGTGAACCACGAGAGGTTGGGTGGCCACCTCGATCCTAAAGCGGATTGGCAGTGCTCCAGCCAATATCGAATTAGAGATGTAAAATTGGATTGACTAGGCAAACATGCAGCAATTATCCATTTGCACATCAAGGCTGTCATTGCTTCTATGGGGTCTACCACCCCAAGACCTCCCAGTGCTTTCCTTTGACATATTGAGCTCCAAGCCACTCTGTCCCTAGAGGGTTGGGGAGTGCCAACCCACATATAGTTGCGAATCTTTGTTGTGACTTTTTCACCCATGTGTTACTTCCTCCCTGAATTGCCAGGTAGAACAAGGTAGTAGAGACAAGAATCCTATTGCCAATAATGATTATGGCCGTGTTGTTTGCTCTAACTTTTGCCCAATATTCTAATTTCTTATCAATTTTCTCTTAAAGGAATTAGGTCAATATTCTTCGTTGACAGGTCAAGTCCAAAAGCCGTTCCTAACAACTTAGTAATTTCTCCCTCTTCCGACCATTTGAAACTTAGCCTTAGAGTCCACCAAGGTCGGGGTTGCCCATTATGACTTCAATAATATGCTACCGATTTTTCTCTGTTCAACAGTAGACTTGAGGCTTCACCAAATTCCTCCAAGGTCTCGATCACATTGACTACAACTCCTTCCTCCTTTGAGACCGTTAGTGAGGTGTCGACAACATATTATAAGAGGACTTGTGGCTCCGTGGCTCCTCGGAGATTTATACCTTTGATTCTTCCACTATCAACCTCTCTTTTAAAACAGCCGTTGAGAATTTCTCCTATAATAAAGAAGAGATATGGCGCCAAAGGGCACCCCTGCCGAACTCCTTGTTCAATGGTGAAGGTTTCCGCTACTCTACCATTTATACTAACTCTAGCTTTGGCATCTTTGAAGAGCAAGGCAACCATGTCAAGAAATTCCTTTGGAAAGTCCATAGTCTCCAGGGCAGGAAAAATGAAACCTAGGTCTACACGGTCATAGGCTTTAGAGAAGTCTAGCTTTAGGAAGAGTAGAGGTTGGTTAGAGAGTTTGGCATGGTGGACTGTCTCATGTGTCAGAAAAATATTATCCAGAATATATCTCATAGGAAGAAATGTTGATTGATCTAGATTTATCAGGTCCATTATGATTGGTTGTAGTCTAATTTGAAGTGCCTTAGCATAGATTTTGTAGGCTACATTGAGCAAGGTAATGGGTCTCTAGTTATTAAGGCTTCCTCGGCTACCCCCTTTATGTATCAATGCAATTAGCCCTTGTGTAACACCTTTGTGGAAACTACCCCTTTCTAAGGCTTCGTTCACCATCTCGAGGTAATCAACACCAATTGTCCCCCAATTTTTTTTGTAAAACTCCGCTGCTATGCCATCTGGCCCTGGTGATTTACCTAAAGCCAAGTGATCGACCGCACAGAAAAGTTCTCTCAGAGTTAGTTCTACCTTCAAAATCTCTTGTATTTGACTTGAGAGTTTAGATATTGGCCTTGTTAGAGAGGCTTGTTGGGATCTTTCACAATTTTCTGGCCTTGTCTTACAGAATAGAGGTCAGAATAAAAATTGAAACAGATAGCTTCTAGGGCTGGTCGGCTGGTATGGATATCTCCATGTTCATCCACTAGTTCCGTGATGTTACTTTGGGTTTCTCTCTGTTTATAAGCTTGGAAGAACTCTTTTGTAGGTTTATCTTCTACTTTCCTCCATTTTGTCATTCCCCTCATGTGCTGACTAGCTAGCTTCCAATCCTCACACTTGCTTAAGATGTCCCTAGCTCTAATCTCCCTATTTTGAGCTTCTTCGTCGTTTGGATTAGATTGAAGGAAAATTCTTTCCTTTTCTAAGTTACTTCTTGCATCTTCTTCCTTGAACCTTCTCTCTTTGGCTCTCTCTTTGCAAAAATATTTATACCATTTAATGACCCTCCTGAGTTTTCCAAAAACTTTAGAGTAGGGGGATAGTTTAACCACTTTTCTTTTATCTCTTGGATCACTCCTTCATCGTTCAGGTAAGAAGTGTTCATCTTGTACTTTGCCCCTTTTGGTTTTACCTCCTCTAGTTCCACCAAAAAATGAACTGGGAGGTGATCTGAGTGACTGCCATTCCCTAAGATCTTATTAGACTTAATGTGTGCCATTGGAACACCTGAAGGGGATGGGAAAACATAGAATCTATCGAGCCGCTCTAGTACCCTTTCTGAGCCCGCTCGGTGATTATCCCATGAGAATAGCAGTTGTTGATTGAAATCAAAGAAGTCTTGCACATTGAAGAAGTCCTTAAAGATGCTAAAGTCTTGTCTTTCTCTTGCCAAAATAATCCTATCAGATGTGGAGCACTTATCCGTGGTGTTTTCCACAAAATTCCAGTCACCCCTTAGAATCCAGTTACAGTTTGGGTTTAACACTTCCATAAGCTCTATCCAGAGAAGGCCTCTCTGAAAGGAGGAATGCGGAGCATAGATATTCAAAATGCCTAGGTCTCTTCCTGAGTTGCCTTTAAGTACAATCCATTGGGTTGAGTGCACCCTTCAGTGTCCTTGGTCAATAATAAGATGTTTAATCTTGGGGGGACTAGCATACTTAGACCCCCACACCCCGCATTAATTTGATTTGCCTCTAGCGCCTCATAGTGAACAGTGTAAGCTTGTCTCCATACAATTTTACTTATAGA
Organism: Bryoerythrophyllum caledonicum; assembly: GCA_963971425.1. Lineage (NCBI taxonomy): Eukaryota > Viridiplantae > Streptophyta > Bryopsida > Pottiales > Pottiaceae > Bryoerythrophyllum > Bryoerythrophyllum caledonicum. Next base: position 29,394,673 of record OZ020516.1, on the reverse strand, counting down.
GTCGAGCCCTTGTCCCCGAAGCTTGTGTTCTTGAATACATAGAATATCTAATGTGTTCAAGAGGGGCTTTAAATAATTCCTAACTCTGGCTATATTTCTAGGATTGTTCAGACCCTATACATTGCAAGATAGGAGTTGTATATTCATACTTGAGGCAAGGAAGATTGGGAGCTAGGGTTTTTGAGAGACCCACACATTTGGAGTTTCTTGGCGCTACTTTTGTTGAGACTCCTATTTTTGGAAACTCTGGCCTATGCCATAAGTGCCTCCTTTTTCCTTCGTCCATCAATGGATTTCTGCCTCTTCGTTCTCTGGGCCAGGCTCATAGGTTCCAATGGGAGGACTCTCCGCTTCTCTGGTCCCTCTCAGCCGGGTTTGGTGTTGCATTTACTCTATCTGTTGTCCAGTTAAAAGTCATGACGTGAGCTGCCCTCTCCTCTTCATTCATTTCTTCGTGTGTCCCCTGGACTCCACCATCATCACTTGTCTCCAAGGGGGGGCGTTGTGATCAGAGGCTTCCCTCAATCGTCCGATCCGACCATCATCAATGGTCCTTCCTATCAGCTTGGGGTCAGTTTCAGCTTCAACCATCATATTGGTGTCGTGCTGGCCAACGGCCTCTAATCCCTACTCCAGAACCTCTTGTCCAACCTCTGTCCGCTCCCACCCAGACTCCGCCCGCTCCTACCCAAACTCCGCCCGCTCCTACCCAAACTCCGCCCATTCCCGCCCAGGCACCGTCCGCTCACGCCCAGACTCCGCCCGCTCCCGCCTAGACTTTGTCTGCTCCCGCCGAGTCTCCGCTCGCTCAGTCATTGTCCGCTCCCGCCGCCCTTCGCTCGTATCTTCTCCGGCTGGCGTAGGTGGGGTTTCCCACACACGCATCTCCTCGAGCCTTGACCTGTCGCTGCTTTGGTTTCATGTCGGGGGGTCATTTTCCTCTGTTTGTACCAAGCCAGCTCCAGTTGCAACCTCACTAGGGTTTCGGGTCGCCGACTTCGTCTTGGCAGCTATCCGATGTGGCGCTGGTCCAACTCCCTTACCCTGTGCTGGGGCCACTCTAGTTTCGACCTCCATCTGATCTTCCTCGTCTACAGTCCGCAGGACGTCGAAGCGGCCTTGTTGGAGTTTTGGGTTTCCTCCATGCGCAAGTAATTCTTTGTGATGCCTATTGCTTCGTCCTTTTTGAATTTGAAAACCTTCTTCATCGATTTTCCTGTTCCTTCCCTTTTCCTCTGGCTTGTGGCTCCGTATATGTGGTAATCGCTTGTTTCCCTTTTTGTTCTGTTGTGATCTACTCCCTGTCTACATTGTTTCTCGTTCTTGGTTTATTTAATGGGTTTTGCGGGCAGTCCTTTAGGCTGTGGTCTGTTTCCATACAGTACCTGCATCTGATGGGTAGAAAATTATAGTCTATGAGGATCGTGTGGCGGGTACCTGTTTCCTCGTTGGTGACGATAATAGAGGGTTCCCAGGCTTCTCCCGAGTCCATCGCAACGCAGTAGCGGTGATCAGATCACTTTTGTCTTTTCCTAATACTTCTCCAAGTCCTTCCACAATCTCTCTGGAAACCCCCCAGACAGTCTTCAGGTATGTGCCTCAATGTAATCCAAGTGGGTAGTTTCATCTTGCTGGAGATGCCACTTGCGTTTTCTGCGAGGTTGAACTCCTCATTGTATGGGTCTAAGCCTGGAATCCAACGTTGGAAGATGCAAATACCTTCTATAGTCCTATACAGAGTAAGTAGTAGGAGCTTGCTAATGAGCTCTATGGAGTTTGCTTTGATCAGGAAGAAGCCCTTACCAAGATGGCGGCCAAGATGAAGATTACCTCCTACTTTTTTCTTCAAGGCCTCGCACCATAGTTTCAGCCGGAACTCTGGCGGCCACCCTCCTAAGAAGAACGCTATGGAGCTGAACTGCTATAGGAACTGGGTCTCGTTATTGATAACTTCTTGATTAACTTTAATTTATCTTTTTGTGTCTTTCAGGAGGTAGCCGGCATAACTCCTTTTGTATCCAGGTGGGAGCTCCTCTCCAGGTTTAGCCTTGGTGAGGTGAAGTCCGCTGGTGTTAGTAGTTTGTTCATTGAGTACCTACTACATATCAGAAGGAGCTGCTGCTTGTTGTGGCTGGCGGCCTGTCTCCGCCTCCTCAATCATGGCGGCAACCTTCCTTAAAACTTCTACATAAGATGCCATCTTTCCAGAGATGGCTTATAATGCTAGTCTGATGCTTCCCTAATTTAAAGAGGGATACTCGTATATGTCCTAAAATCTGTATCACCGGTGTCCTTGTCTGTGTCTCTAGCTCTAAGTTTCGGTAGGCTCCCTCTGCTGCTACAAGGATGGGTCTTGAGTATACCAGTATCAAAAGCTTTGTTCTAGGGGCGAGAATGTGCACGAGCGTTGGGCAGTTGTATCCAGGATCGGCACTTGGCTCCCAATTGAGGGCACCATAATAGACGTCAACACAAGTCTAGACGTACCTTAGCACCAGCGCTTCCAAGCTGATCGTTGGTTTGATGGCCGCAGCTCCGACTCCTGCGACACCAGTTTCGCGGCTCCCGATTCGATCTCCGGCGTTCCGACTCCCGAGACTGCTGCGTGGCTCTGGTTGCAGGCTCCAGCGTCTGGCCCACCGGGTTGTAGTCGGGATTCGTCATGATTCCTACTCTCCAAATTACGCTTTTTTTGAGACCAACCTAAAGCCACTTAAAACGGGCACACTTTTCTCTCCAAATTCTTGTCTCCTCCAATCTTCCTGTGACGCCACTACATGTTAGAGTGTGAGCAGAGCACCGTGTTAGATTCGACCTCGAGAGTTCTTGTTGTACCTAAATCTAGACAGAACAAGACAATGTCGCTGCATCCTACTCTCAAATGAACCAGATTTGCGTTTGTGCTTAGTGGATCTATCAGCCTTATGTCCTAGATGCTTTGATCTGTGTCCATTGTGCCCTCTAAGTGATCCACTCCTCCATTCCGCAAAAGGCGGAGCCATCTCAACCGTGAAAACAAAATCTGACATCCGCCTAAACTTTGGGGTTTATTCTATAAATAATGGTCCTTTGTCAGCCAACCAACACGCTACAGGGTTAATCATCTAGGCACAATCACCGTCCAAATATAGATGCAAGGTGGCATTGGTGACTCCAAATTATTAATTTGGTTACATTAGCTTGTTCCATGCGCGTGGCCCATAAAATATGCAGGGTGAGAATTTTCACCCTACAAATATTGCCGTATTTAAATCTCACCTTGCTTTGGTTAATAGAGAATGACACAAGGTCCTTGAAGGATGCTGCACCGTGTCTTTTTGGCTAACACAAGGTAGCCACCATTTAAAACTTAGATTTTAGAGTTTTCCTGAAAGTTTGAGTTTTAAAGGGTGGCTACCTTGTGTCAGCCAAAAAGACTTGGTACAACATCTTTTATGGACCTTGTGTCTTTCTCTATTCACCAAAGTAAGGTGAGATTTAAATACGGCAATATTTGCAGGGTGAAAGTTCTCACCCTCCATATTTTATGGGCCATGCGCATGGAGTAAGCTAATGTAACCAAATTAGTAATTTGAAGTCACCAATGCCACCTTGCATCTATGTTTGGACGGTGACTGTGCCTAGATGATTAACCCTGTAGCATGTTGGTTGGCTGACAAAGGACCATAATATATGGAATAAACCCCAAAGTTAACCAAACCACCATGTTTCTCAAAAACAAGTGGACTTTTAGGTGTACAACCCCTATCATTGTCATTGACATATTAAATCTAATTAGTTAACATAATAAATTAATAACTAATAAATAAATAAATAAAAGATTAATAATAAATAAATAAATAAATAATAAATTGATAATTAATTAGTAATTAATTAACATAATTAGTTAACATAATTAATTATTATATAATTGATTAACATAATTAATTATTATATTATTGATTAACATAATTAATTATTATATTATTGATTAACATAATAAAGTAATTAGTTAATTAATATGTTAATTAGTTAACATATTAATTAACATATGTAATAATTAATTTATATATTTAATATGTTAATTAATGTTAATTATTAACATATTAATTATTTAATCTACTTCCTAATGTTAGGAAAACCTTAATAAATTAATTAGTTAATTAATGAGTAATTACTAAAACCTTAGGAAGTAGATGTTAATTAATGAGCCTTAACACTAAATGTCTAGAAAAATATATTTAGAGTTGGGTGGTAACGAGATGTTGTATTATTAAATGTAGTGTAACACTAAATACCAATTTTAGTGTAATAACATAGTCCACTGTCAGAATTTCTGAAGAAAGTTAATTTTATCAGAGCTTGGATAGAATTTACGGATTATAAACGGCGCATTTTATTCGCGTGGGAGTGACAGTCCCATGTGCTTTGTGTTGCGGAATGGGCAAATAATCGGGCACGCGTTCGGAATCATTGTGTTCACATTGGCTGTGCCTGATTTCTCAGCAAATTGCGTTTTCTCCAAGCTTGTTGAGGTTTAAAAGGGACTATGCTCCTCGAGCTTGATCAACAAGTCTGTTGGATCATTCGTGCCCGGAACCTTTACGTTTGTGAGAGTATGAGATCGGAGGTTTTGTTGGAGCTTCAACTGAGCTGTGGTTAATTTGGTGGTCGTAGATTCTATAAGCTTGGAGTTTGAGGTTTTAAGGACTTGTTCATCTGGTCCTTGAGTGCCAGATCAACAAATCTGTTGTTGTCAGATTGCCCGGAACTTAGCGCTTGTGATTGTATTGGATTGTAGGGTTTGTTGGAGCATCAACTTCAATCTCTGATTCTGTTAGCTAGGTTCTGTAAGCTTGGAGTTTGAGGATTTGTTGGATTGTCAACTCACGAGACAGATCCACATTGAGACCTTTACAGATTCGCATTTCAAGATGAGTGAGCTACACTACTGCTGCGTCGTGGCCGACGACGCGGGCAAAGTGGTGCGCGACGAACGCGGCGAGTGCCCGCTGAAGAGCGTGGCAGTGACAGGGCTGATCCGCGACGCGGTAGCGCAGACCACTCTGTTGCAAACCTACCTGAATCCGCTCCACGACGCGGCGATCGAGGCCGTTTATAAATTTCCTCTGCACGAGGGCGTGGCGGTGGTTGGGTTCGAGGCGGAGGTGGACGGCAAAAAGATTATTGGCCGCGTGGAGGAAAAAGCTGCCGCGCGCAAAGAGTACGATGCTGCGAAGAAAGCAGGAAAGGTTGCCAGTTTGCTGCAGATGGAGACGCCGGACACCTTCCAGGCATCCGTGGGCAACATCCCACCCGCGAAGAGCGTTGTAATTCGCATCAGTCTCGTCTCGGAGATCAAGCAGGATGGCGACGAGAATCAGGTGCGGTATGTCATGCCCACTACCATCGCGCCGCGGTATGGGTATAGCCCGGTTGAAGAATCGACCAATTCTTCCTCCGCCGTGCTGTCGGTTGACATGGGTGTGGCGATGTCGAAAGCCATCACGTCCATCCAGTCGCCGTCTCACACCATGGAAGTTCAACTGGGAAAAATATCCAGCGATGGTGATGCTACACCTAATCAAGCGAGGGTGAAGCTCACGGCGGATGCGCTTCTAGATCGAGACCTGGTGATCATCGTGCAAGCGGAGGGGTTGGACGCGCCACGCGCGACGGTGGAGCGCCACGAGCGCGACGGGACGCACGCGGTGGCGCTGACGTTCGCGCCGCGGTTCGATCTGAATCCAAGCCGCGCGCTGGAACTCGTCTTCATCGTGGACCAGTCGGGCTCCATGAGTGGCCTGCCCGTGCGCAAGGCGGGCGCGGCGCTGGACCTCTTTCTGCGTTCCATCCCGTGCGAGGCGCACTGGTTCAACATAATCGGGTTCGGGAGCTCGCACACCGTGCTCTTCCCCAAGTCGGTGCCCTACGACGCGGACTCGCTGCAGCACGGTGTGCGCTACGCGCTCGACATGCAGGCGGACATGGGCGGCACTGAGATGCTGGGCGCGTTCCAGGAGGCGTTCAGGCTGCGCCGCGGGGACCTGCCGCTGCAGATCTTCCTGCTCACCGACGGGGAGATCTGGGACGTGGAAGCCCTTTGCAGCGTTGTCCGCGCGGCGGTCGACGAGGGGGAGCGCAGCGACGCCCCGGTGCGCGTATTCTCGCTGGGCATTGGCGACTCTGTCTCGCACCACCTCATCGAGTCTGTCGCGCGCGCCGGCGCTGGGTACGCGCAGCTCGTCATGGAGAGCGAGCGCATGGAGAAGAAGGTCCTAAACATGCTCAAATCCGCGTTGATCCCACCCGTCACAGACCTTCACGTGAAGTGGACACCAAACCCACCCACTTGCGACGAGGAATTCGTCCTGGTTGACGCTCACGACGAAAAAAAGTCACCTTCCCCTCCCAATCCATCGACGCCCATCAACTTGTTCTCAACCTCATCCGAGGTGCCCTCACCACCACCACCACCGCCCGTCAAACCGTCCCCGCATGTTGTCATACCAATCCACCAGGCGCCCTTCAAGATTCCCATTCTCTCCCGCGGCGCGCGCTTCACCATCTATGCAATCCTGTCACCTGATGTGGCCGTCCCCTCAGAGCTCATCCTCGAGGGCACCTCCCCAGACGGACCAGTGGAGCTCAAAGTCGCCGTCACGCCCGTACAGAACGATTCGACGATGCTACACGCACTCGCGGCTCGCGCCGTGATCCGCGATCTGGAGGAGGGCGCGTCGTGCGTGCACGTGCTGGGCCGCGACCGCACTGCAACGCAGAGCGAGACGCTGAAGCGCCTCGGCGTGCACACGACGGAACCCTCGCAGGCGCTGAGCTCTACGCATGTGGACGAGATCGCGAAGGCGCAGATCCTGGAGATGGCGCTGCGCCACAAGCTGTCAAGCAAGCACACGAGCTGGGTGGCGGTGGAGGAAGGCACGGAGCGCCGCGTCGTGCATGACGTGGTGGAGGTGGAGTCTATATCTTTTACTCCTAAAGTGATGGTTTGTCGTGCAAGTTACGCTCAATGCATGCCTCATCCGGCGCCAGCTGCTTGTCATTCGTACGACGCCGTGCAGTCCAGGGTCAGTGCAGGGTCAGTCTCCTCTGAAGCATACGGTCGGTGTGTGGAGGAGGTGAGAGTCTCTGGTGTGGATATTTCTCATGTGGTGGAGCCGTGCGCTTCAGTCCCTAGTTTCGCAAGTTACAGCTCAAAATACTCCGGTGCTCCATGTTCTGACGATGTGGAGCTGGAAGGTGATCAAACGGAGCTGGACCCTCACGCGCGCTTGCACTCCATATTGAAGCACCAGTCATTCGATGGTCTGTTTCCGCTAATCCCTGAGATTGCAGCGTTTCTCTCTACGTCTGTGGAGGAGCTGCGCGCGGAGCTGGCGACGGTGCGCAGTAAGTTGAGTGGCGCCACTCTTTCGGATGCTCAGTGGGAGTCCATATGGGCGACGTGCTTGGCGGTGGAGTTCTTGAGAAAGCAGTTGGCTGAGCTTCGAGAGGAGTGGGAGCTGGTGGTGGAGAAAGCGGAGAAGAAAGTAGGCGCGTTGCTGAGGAATTATGCTCAGGAAATGGATGCCATCAAAGAGGCCGCAGCAGTCGTTGTAACTACTGCTCCTCAATCTGGTCCAGATCAAGGTGTGGTTGAAGCCATGGCTGGGCTTGAAGTGGAATCACCACTTGAAGCTGAAACATCTGCAGAATTAGTAGGAGTGGAAACGACAACTGGGCCTGAAGTGCGAACTCCACTTATTTGTCTGATAGGAATTGCATCAGAGCCTGCAACGGCTCCCGAAAGTGAAACATCTATAGAAATACTAGCGGTGGAAACTATAACAGGGCCTGAAGTGAAAAAACCACTTCCTTGTCTGATAGGAATTGCACCAAAGCCTGCAACCGCTCCTGAAAGTGAAACATCTGAAGAAATAGTAGCGGTGGAAACTACAACAGGGCCTGAAGTGAAAACTCCCCTTTCTTCTCCGATACGAATCGCCGAGCCTGCCACAAGTGAAGAAAAAACTGCGGAAGGTGAGACCAAGACTCACTGAAAAGATGCTGTACTTGAAACCGAAGAGGCTGCTGAAAAATGAAGATTTTGACGTAGAAGTCGGTGTAATCAGATTCTACACTGGACCACTACACTAATGATGTTCATTAGTGTTACGCCTAATAGTGTAACTACCCCTATGACCTGACTTTCACTAAATGTCAATTTGTTTACATTTAGTGTTTAATGTCAAAAAATCAGCCTAACAAAATTGCTCATAACTTTTGCATCACGACGAATTAGAAGGTGTACCGTATACCGATGGGATCTCCTTGAAAAAACACATATGTTGGTCTCCTCACTCGATGGAATTGGTGCGAAATTGATAAAGATATGCCTCCTCAAACTTTCAACCAAAACTCAAGAAATCTGCCCAAAAATATTCGCTATAACTTTTTATTTAAGACGAATTTGAAGATGGGAAAAGCGTCTTTTCAAATCAGTTTAGATAGTCACCAGAAACTCTCAAATTTGACAAAAATTGCCCCCGAAATCATCATTTGAAAATCCAACCTTCAATAAATCAGCCCGACATGGAAGGATTGCTTTTGACATGTGGCAAGATTTGGGTGACTTGCAATGAAATGTGGCATATGACATTGTTACATAACCAACACTAAATGTCAATATGTTAAAATGTAATAAGGGAAAAAGTTACAAAAATTGACAATTAGTGTTTAAATTGACATTTGATGTTGTAACATTAGTAAGGTAATTGACATTTAGAGTTTAAGTTCGTAAATAGTGTTGTGAACACTAATGAACATCATTAGTGTAACAATAAAGATGATATTTAGTGTTAACCACACTAATTTTTTTAAAAGTGCTATAAGTTTTTACTCTCGAGGAATATTTTTACCAACTATGTTAACAATGATCACTCTTTTTAGTAAATATCTTCTTCAAAAGTAAAAAGTTATTGCATTACCAAACACATTAGTGTGGTTACACTAAATATCATCTTTAGTATAAGTGATTTGTACGACGACTTCACTATTTTCTCATAGAGAATAAAGTAAACCCCCTCTAACCATCATGTTAAGCAATGGCATATATGGAGAGAACAAATAATAATAGTACTATTTTGAAGTGATAGCCAATAGAATCATAATTTTAACCCATGTGATTTCATATTTTTTTGATGAAATACAAATTAGTTATGAATTTTTGAAGTGTCCTGCCATGTTTAGTTGGTGCCCATATATCATTCATTTTATTGTTTTAACTCCTTCTGTTTTAGACTCTAAAATTTCTATGAGTACAAATTCGTAGTCAAGGGGTAAAAGAAGAGGAAAAGGAAACGGTTTTTCCATCTCCATCTCTAAGATCTTCATCCACACTATTAAAAGAGCTTGCACAAAGATTTTTTGAATTTTAACTTTACAAATTAAATGATTATAGTGTTTTAAGAGAAAGAAATATTTTCATGAATTCCTTCTTAAGTGTAAAAAGGATTAATAGATTTTGACTTCACGTGGTATTAAACTTTTGTACTAGGAAAAATTTATTTTCCTTATGATTGTAGAACATTGAATCTGTATTTAACCCCTAAATGCAAAAGGTTTTGAGGTGGGCTTCTAGTGATTTTGGGTAGCTTACACCTATGTCACTTTAGATCATGAGTTTTTGAGATTTTTATCATAGATGTGTTTAAGTAATAGCTTCGTGGGAAAAAAACTTCTGAAACAAATTCACAAAACTAAAGTTATTGAGGTTCGAAGTTTGAAACAGGAAGGGTGGGCATGGTGGGCAAGGTACTATAGAGCTTAATAGTACTACTCTAGAGCTTGAATAGTACCATTGTAGAGTTGAATAGTGCACTTTTTTGTGGCGGGTAGCAATGAAGGAAAGTTCTTGGCAACCTTCATTGTTTTTACTTTAAAACGCATAGAAATGATGGATTTCACTTTTTTTGAGTTTTTTCAGTAATAGAAGAAGGCATGATAGTTCTATCCACCATTTGGATTTTAGATCCACAAAATATTTTTCTATTTAAAAAATAAAATTGCTTTCGTAAGTAAATGGCTACTTTCTATATCCCTTGTCATTGGAAGTTTTTTTTTTCTTATGCTAGACACCTCCATTACTTGTGATTTTTTGCGTGCAATGACCTAACACAAGGTAGAACATAGATTCATAAAACTTATGCAATGTATAGTGGAAAAGTATGCCAATATCTTGAGTCAAAGTACATTGACCTGTCCCCGTAGGAAAGAAAAAAACCACACTGCATTTTTCAAATGCATGTATCTTACAATCCATGCGGTCAAAGTTGATGAATTTTTTTGAGTGTCACCTTGTAGTAGTTAAATTGAAGATCCTATAGTTGAAAGTAGTAAAAAGTTGTTTCAATTAGTCTTGCAACGTTGCATCTTAGAGAGGTAGTTTTTTTTTTATTGTTTTTGGTGTGAAATTGTCAAGGAAATTTAGGGGTTGACACCTAAAGGACCGTGGCAATTTCACACCACAAACACTTCAAAGTTGTTGATTCTAGTGCAATGAGTAAGGAAGGAAATAAAACCTTATATTTATCCATTTGACCATAGGATCTCCATTAAGACTTACTAAGTAACATACTCACAAAGTTTCATACACTTTGACACCACGGATTGAATGATTATAGTGTTTGAAGTGAAGAAAATGGTTCATTTTCTTTCCTGCATTAAGTGGATCAACAAACTTTGACATCACTTGGTATCAATTTTTTTCACTAAGCAAGGTCTAAATCTTTTACCATTGTGTCAAGCATGATGTTAGTTCCCTAAACACTAGTTTTTAGAGGTAGAGAAGGGGTGTAGCATATTCAAACAAGTGTGCAAGGAGAGGAGGTTCAAAAATTGTCAATTCACAATTTATTTTTTTGAGAATTTAATATGATTTAGAATGATAATCCAAACGGTCAATAAGAAGGTTCACACCACATATTGTTGTAGAAAAAATAAAAATAAAAATATACAAAGATCTCTAGGTTTTATGTAGAAAAGAAGAATTTTTCTCCCTGCTTGCCCAAAATGTGTAAAAATGTTTGACTTGAGTTAAAATGTTCTTTTACATCAAAGGCAAGAATTTTTTTGACATCTTTGTAGAAGATAATATTCTCTACATGTATGGAAAATCTCAATGTCAACAGAGACTTCTGGCAAAATTTTGGAGCTGCCTGGCGTCCCCATTTATAACTTTGAGTGGTAGTAACTTTCAAACCATGAACAAAAAGATTTCAAAAGAATATCTCCGCGGAGCTCTTATAAGGGGCAATTTAATGAAAAAATTTCAAGATTTTTTTATTTCGTTTTAATTTTGGGAACTTGACCAAAATCAAAATCGTCCTCCCAAGGGACACTTGGTCCTTTAGGGGCAAATGGGAGCAAAGTACAGCTTATTCCTGGAGGAAGTGGCATTCCTAGGGAGGAATACTTGCTGCAACGATATTCACAACTTGAGTGGAATGCATCATCAATGTTTTACTGCTAGATATTTCGAGACGAAGATTATTCATCACCCACTCCTATAATTTCTTTGAGAGTTGCAACTCGAATCCGGCTCGCTCTCCGGCGTGGACAACACCGTGCACAATGAAGTTGTCTTGGTTTTCATGCCTCAAGGAGTAGTACACAATCTCTGCAATGTCCCTCTAGTAGAACAACTACTTAACTTGGAACTTACATCTACACCCATGTTTAATAATTTCACCATTTTTAGCTCTTGTGATCTTGAGTTGGAGTGTCCACAACCACTTGGTAGAAGATTTCCATTCACATTGTACTTTGCGTTTGGCGTCTCCATATTACCCGTAGGTGAACCTCTAGTCCGGCACCTCCATGCCGAATAATTAATTAAAGTGACTAAAGGCCATTTGGCATCCAAAATAAAAATAAATTAATTTTTGGCAAGAAATCACATAATATTGTATTTAGCACATTTGACAACCGTAGGGTTTGAACCCTAGACCCTAGGGTTCAAAATCAAAGCCTCCATGCATGCACATCCTCAAAGGGAGGCCTTTCCAAGCCCCACTCCCCTTTGATGTCTTCCATTGTGACGAAATCTGTAAATATATAGTTTCTCTATTTTTGGCAATTTCATAAAATATTTTACCACTAAATTTGGCAAGTATTTTTCTAATTAATAAACGCCGAACTAGAGGTTCACCTATGGTAGGTGTACTGTCTAAGAAGTTGAGTGTTAGAGGTAGGGGAGAAGATGAAGGCGTAGCTCCGCAAAACCTGGTGAGGAGAGGTTAGGTGTTAGGCACAAACGAGACACACAAGGCAATGAGGGTTGCTGGGCCTCATTGCAGATCCCTCGGTGCATCTTGTTTGTTGCTAAAACGGTGTTTTTATGTGGTGAGTTGTGTTGGAAGGGATTGTAAGATCTAGATCCATTGTCATTAGCTTGTTTGGGTTGCAAAGATCTAATACTAGTATGGGAGAGTAGATCTGAAGTGGGGCTCTGTGTTGGCCCAGATCTAGCACTAGATCCTGCATCACTCATATCAACTATTGCACAAATAGATCTAGATCTGGATACCATACCACTAGTTAGAAACACCTCACCTTTCACCTCCTCAACTAGGATACAACCACATGCACATGAAGAACGACTTTTGCCCACATTACGCAAGAGATCAGCGACTAGCTTCAAGACACACGCGCGAAGAACAACACTCTACAACACCAGCTAAGTTTGCCTTTTATATTTTGTACTTTGATATATTGCAACATTGCATTTACAAGGAGGATAGACATTTACTAATTGCCTACGTTAATACTACATACATGACTGACCACCGTTCCAAAGAACCATACAGTAGTGGATGCAAAATTAGATCGTCTGCAGCAGACAAACGAAGACAGGCGGGACGTCAACAACTAAGTATGACCACCTGGGCGCCTCCACATGCTCCTGGACCACCTGCGAAATTAGACCCACAACACCGAATACATCAGTACCGCATGACAGACCAAGACAACAAGAAAGGCACGACATCGAACAAGAAAATCAACGTCTCAATTTCTCCCTCTCGGCTCAAGGTAAGCAGCCCTTCTCCCCATTTATTTATCATGTGTGCCCCTCCCTTTCTCATCAGGCAATACTACGACCTACGCTCCCAAGCAGCAACAGCTCATGAAACACAAAGACAAAGAACACAAGAGACAACGTGGAAGCAGGTAACGAAGAACAAGTACCTTCAAGAAACATATAGAAGAAGACATGATGGCAGATTATCAATGACAGGCAAACGACGTTATGCGGGACGACACCATATACGCGCAATCACCTGGGCGCCCATACACGCCCCTGGTACACCTGCAGGATCCACCACAAATTATATGAGGCATCAATGTTCCAAATCAGATCAGGACAGCATGGAAGATACAAGGGACAAAAAAAACGACGCCACAACTCTACCCTCCCGGATTAAGGTAAGAAATCGTACTCTCTATCTAACCAGTATATACGCCCTCCCCCACTTCTTCAGAAAATGCTACAACCTACGTCGCCGAGACACACGAAGACGAAGACCACAGAAGAGAATGTATTACATGAAGACCAAGGCACACGAAGACGAAGACACACAAAGACGAGGACACACGAAGACGAAGAATGTGTCACACGAAGACCAAGACACACGAAGACGAAGACCACAAGTGACGACGAGGAAGCAAGAAGCGAGATACAAGTATTTTAAAGGACCACACAACTGCAGATTTAAAGGCAATCCGCCAACAGCAGACAGTCGAAGGAACGAGGGGCAACACCAAAGGTGCAAGCCCATCTGGACGCCTCTTCACGTCCCTGCTAAAAGATTTATTCCACATCCCCCAAGTCGTCAGCACCGCAAGATTGATCTGGGCATCCTGGGCGGAAACATCACAACCTTCGCTGCCGAACAACAACCTCCCAAGGAACAAGACGCGAAACTCAGAGGACAACGAGTAAACAAGCTACGAAACACAAGAATCCTCAGGAAACCAGCATTGACACGCCAACAACAACAACAGCCCCAAACAAGCCAGCATCATCAAGGAAACAAGCTGCCAAGACATCAAACGAAATCAAGGTATGTATATATTCAGGTAAGTGGCCTCATCACTTCATTACCCTTGTCCCCCTCTCTTTGCAGACCTCTACCAAATGATAACAGGTACAATGCGGAACGCACAAGAACAAACTGCCAACTACAGCTGCCACAAAACCCTAGCCGCCGTAGCATCCACAGAAACGCCAAATCCTTGAGAGACCAAGATTCAAGCTTCCATCTACAACATCTCAACCTCCAAAGAGCATCCAAACAGCATCCCGAAAGAACGGACCCTAAACGACTACAAGCCCAACGACATTGTTGTTCATCGAACACAATGGAAACATCCACCAAACGACAATCCAGCAAAAGGTATATAATGCACTCACACCTGACTGTCAAACCCTCTCACTTTGCTCTAATGCGCAGATGCACTCTCTCTGCCATTGGAATACAAAGATCCACTTGCTCAATCAGTGCGAAGGACGCGTACCTGCGAGAAGACCTGAGGGAGAAGGAGCCACCACTTCAACAGCTTACGAAGACGCGCCTCACTTGTGAAGATTTACTCACTTATGCTACTTGGTTATATTGTGCTTGGATTTCTCTTGAATTAGATGATGCTAACCTGATACTGACAGTTTCTTCCCAGATCGCACAAGACCTGCACATTACACAAGAAGGGAGCAGATCAGGAGATAGTTCACAAGTTCAGTACACAGAAGGGCACACCAAGTCACGAACGACCACACCTACCACAGCGCGACCGCAGCACGCCGCCCCTGTAAGCCGAAGAGCGCTACCACCTCCCGCAGCTGCTGGACACACCACGCCGCCACCCACGCCGAAGCTCTGGTTGCCATCCTCACCGAAACCTAAGGTATCACCTACGCTGAAGCCCTGGCGGTTACTCACACCAAGATCACGCCCAATCGGTGGCCGTCCACGTCGTAGGCCAGACAGCGCAAGCTCAGGCGCCGTAACCCTAGCTCCTGCGCCGGGGGTGGACGGGACGCAGATCGGAGCGCCACACAGAACTCCTACGTCGAAGACTTGCAGGCCATCCACGACCCTCAACCTCCAAGCTCCCGCGCCGAAGACCTACAGGACTTACACGTCCCACAACTCACAAACCCCTGCAAGGCTGCGCCAATGCCTTACGAAGACTGAGAGTACGCGCTACGTCCAACAGAGACCCACCCCTGCTGCCTGCGAGCGACCGGAGACCCACCGAAGAACTGCTGCGGTTGGCACGCGAATATATCCTTGCGGTAGATCCGACCTCATAGCAGAAGAACAAATCAACCCATACCAAAGACCCGCCCTCGCCTCAGGAGCACGAATGGCCTTCCACCGAAGACCTGCCGTTGCTATAGATGTGCGAACGGCTCCCTGGATCGTGGGTGGTCGTGGGAGTGCAAAGACAGGAAGCTGCAACAAATCGAGGCAAGCCGTGAGAGGTCGTGGAGAGTTTACAGCTGGAGGTTGGACGAAGCTCTCAACTGAGAATCGTAGGAGGTCCTCAGCTGAAGGTGAGAAGTGGTCCAAGACTTGGTACTACGGTGGCCAAGGGAAAAGAACAAAACCAGGTCATAGCCCTCTACCACTCTTCTCACATAAACTTGCTAGTATTCTTTCTCGCTGGGTTTATTATGCAAACCCACTGGCATTTACACAACTCTTAATACCAAACTTGTTCTTTTGGGGAGGTGTCCACCATTGTGGCACCTCCCATGTGTGTGCATGTATGAAAGTCACTAAGCGTCATAGCCTTGATCTCTTTCACTCAAAACCGTTAGAAAATAAGTGTCTAGTTAAATGCTTGTATGACATGTTCATAGCTCATACACACTCCTTCTTGACCATTTTAGCTTCACCAAGCCTTCAACATATGTTGTGGGAAGAAGCTAAAGACAAGATGATAAGGGGTAAAACTGTAGTAATCTCTCACACCACTCCTAGTGACACTCTTCCTCTTGATATCTACAGCATGGCTCAACTCCAAACAACGACCACTCCTTCCAAGAGGTTATTTGTTGAAGTAGTTGAAGAAAGATCGTATGATGTGGAATGTTTCCCAAAATGCCTTGATTGTTGCAAACACCATCCAGGAAAAGGTGAAGGCAACAAGTTTGCCTCACACCGAATACTGGTTAGGATTTCACACCATGAACACTCTTGCGTGGAAAAAGGGCAATTCGAAAGTCCCTATTGTTGCTATAGAAGAACTAGTAGAAAAAGGTCTTAACCCCAAAGAAGCTGCTGAAAGCTTCGAAGCAATACCATCATACCCTTTTGTCCCACAAATGGAATGGGCATCACAAAGGCCTGATGGGAAACATGGCAACCACTTCAATCTTACCCAACTTCCAAGTGAAGTTGAGGTAGATGTAGATGGCTTTGCATTGGACTACCAAGTCTCAATCCATTTTGAACTTGGTGACCAAATATGGTCAAAAGAGGTAGTGATGGATATGACAAAAGCACGGCTAAAAGAGATGGAAATTCCCCTTGGCACCAAGATCCGTGAACCAATAGCCATTTTCTGTTACCATCAATCCGATAAATGGAATGGTGGTATCAAATTGCATCTAAAAAACCCAAAAAATGATGGAAAAGGGCTATTACAAGGGCTGAGACCCTTCATTCTAAATTTGAATGAAGGAATCCCACACAAAGGGAAAATATGTAAATCATATGATGCCCTCGCCTTTTCACACCTCTTATCGGTCAAAATATCCGGTCCTAGTCTAGTGGATAAAGAATCATTTGATTTGCATGAGGAGATTGTGAGAGATAGCTTTGCAAGAGGACACGACTTTGAGGTTACGGGAGTAGAAAAGAAAGTGTTTATGGAGTTTGCATGGGTAAAAACCCCCTCCCCGGTGCAAGCGGCCAAAGTCAAAGACTACAAAGTATCTTTTGAGAATGAGATCTTTGTACCAGTTGCCGCAACCCGGAAGATGGATGAGGATGAGATTGCAAAAAAGAATTGCCTAATTCTTATTGCAAAAAACCTCAATAAAACAAAAAGTGAAAAAGAACTAGTAGAGGGAATCAAATCCATACTCGGGGATGAGAATGTGGTTGATACATTCTTCAAACTCGAACATGGGCGGCATGTAGGAACTTGCAACATTGAATGCCTAAACACAGCAGTGTACAAGAAGTTTGTCAAACAAAGTAAAAAACTCCATGGCAAATACATCATGTTCACCCCCCACCCTAAAAGCCTAGATGGTAGTAACAAACCAAACTCGGATGAATTAACTAGGCTTGGGTTCTCGGATGTAAACTCGGCCGTGGCAAACGCGGTAATTGCCATGGAGAACGGACCAAACAGCAGCAATGGCGTCACCCTACAACAACTTCGGAAGGAAATGAAGACCATGAAAGGAGAAATAGTGGAAGAAGCAAAACAATATGCGGATATGGTACAAGTAAATACCGTCAAATCACTAAGGGGGGAAATGTCAACCCTTAGATCCCAACTAATTGCTACTATTATGGCGGCAGAAACTCAAGCATCGGAACGGGAATAAAGAGTGACTGAAAACAAAATGGATATGTCAAACTAATAGCGTCAAACAACGCTACAATTAATAAAAATAATATAGTATATATCGATACTAAAATATATAGTATATCCCCCAAGAAAAACATAGTATATTTATATACTACCAAACAAACCAAAAACAAAACAAAAAATAACATAGTATATCTATATACTACCAAACAAACCAAAAACATGACAAAAATCAACAACAACAACAACAACAACAACAACAACAACAACAACAACAACAACAACAACAACAACAAAAAACAACAACACTCTACACCCCTCCCTCTAATTACCATAAACATTACTCATCTAAAAATACTAATTATACTTTGCGGAGACATAGAAACTAACCCCGGCCCAATGCCAAATGTCTTCCTCAACCACCCAAAAACACATAAAAGAGTATCCAAAATCTATTTCATTCCGAACATTTCACTATAAAACTCCACCCCGAATACCAACATCTAGCATCCTCGTTTGCCCCACTTCTAAAAAATAACCACATACTCCACCATACTTATTCCACCCTCTACCCCAACATTTCCCATTACATACATCAAAAAAATGACCACCCACCCCCACATATCTTATTCGCCTTAATTACCACCCTCCACCCTTCAATAGATGAATGCAACATTATCATCAATCATCACTCTACCAATACAAACCCTACACATTGGACAAATATATTATTAAACACCCTATCCTCCTTACACAATCCCCCTGAAAGACATATAGATATACCCCACCCCTACACTAAATTTCTAGAAGAAAACCAACACCTTCTTGAACACAAAACTTCTTTACACAACGACCTATATAACTTTATCCATAGTCAAACCTCACCCCCTTCTCCCGATGAACTACAACTAAAATTTCCTTATTTCCCGCACAATCTTATCCTTGAAGCCCTTAAATGCTTTGAACCTATTCATGACTACACACACCCCGCTCCAACACCCGCTTACATCTCCCCCCCACTCTACAACCACGAAAATATAGATAATAGAAACACATACATTACTATATGGAACGCCTCAACGTTAAACACTGCCCTACCATGCATCCACAACCTAACCACCCACACCAACACTCCACCCGCCATCATTGCCATACAAGAAACTAAAATAACCGCTACTAAATCCACAAAATACATACAAAAATTATTCCCAGACTATAAAATTATTTTCAATAACACCCATTCCCTCACACGATGCATCCAACAACGAAGACCATATACACCGGCAAGAGGAGGTCTACTCATGCTCATACACCAACCATACGCCTTCCCCGGGAATATCACTAAAATCCCTACCCCGGCAAATATTTCACCATATCTTCAAATCATTGAAATAACTAACCGACCCCTCCAACCATGGCTCATCCTTCACCTATATATGCCTTCACACACAGAAGACTCTAGGTTTATTCCGGTAATCCAAAATTCCATCACATCACAAGTAAACACACACATTAACCACACAATAATACTTTGCGGAGACTTTAACCGGGATATTGCCCTTATTGGACGACGAAACGGAGTGATCCTTACCCCACCACTTGACATAGACTATCAATGGCAAAGGTACACGAACGATCTAGATTTACATCTAATCCCAACAGATACACAATACTCCCGGCAAGGTGGACTTAATTACACACACACTAGCCTAATTGATGGATTTTACATTAAAACACCTAACCATACTCAATATACATCCATTACCAATACCACAACCAACCTAAACTCGGACCACTTCCCAATCCAACTCAATATACCTCACAACACCCTTATAAGCAGACCCCCCACTACCATCAACTCAAATAACATTAAAATACTAAACCCCATTCCAAAAGAAAACCTTGCTAACTTTAACACAATATTCTTTGAAAAAAACTCACTACTAATAGACTCACTTACCGATACTCTTTCTAACCATCAACTCCTCAGACAAATACAATGGCAGGAAGCTTGTACAACTCTTGACCACATCATTAATGAAATCTCTAGTACACTAGAAAAGACTTGCAAAGCACCTCCAATCCCACAACTCACACCTAGAACCTCGAAACAGGGGGGGTACCTCCCAAGAAAGTTAGCAAAAAAGTGGAAACAACATCTTGTCACATACCATACGATTCGTAAAACAATTCATATTGCTAAAACTAACCAAAATTGGCGAACCCACCCTATACTCTCCGAACTACAAAACCTCCGCCATCCTGAAATCCCACAAATACCACTACCCAACATCCATCATGAAGATTGGTTAATAGACATTGCAATCATTGCAAAAAACGCCAATAAAGAAGCTCGGAAAATTACCACAAAATATGCAAGTGAATGTGTTAAAAAAGCCATCTCTAAGTACCGTCAACTATACGAAACTAGCCCAAAAAAGATCCATAGAAAAGTCTTTAAAAATAACACAAACCTGCCACTAGATTGCATTTCAGATCAAAACAACAACATTCTAACCAACCCAGATGACATTGCAAATGAAATACATTCCCAACAATCCAGAAACAATAGTCCAACCACCCCCCCATGCCACTTCCAACCACAACATACACCAACATGCACGTGCGGTGTTAGGCAATACCCGTGGCATGACTTGGACGGACTTACTATTGATAAAAGAGGCGTTCCAACAACACCTCTCCACACATATTATAACAGAGACACATACAACATGTGCCCAAAAAATTTAGGAACCAACAAGGCCCCCGGCCCGGACCATATACCTAACTCAATCCTAAAAAATATGCCCCCAAGATTCCACGATCTCCTATCACTATTCTTCCTCCACTGCTATAAACAAAAATCCATCCCCGCATCTTGGAAAAGAAGTCTAACAATCTTATTATACAAAAAAGGAAACCCATCCGAGCTACCTAACCACCGACCTATCGCCTTAGCTAACACCATTTATAAATTATATACTAGCACACTAACATCAATATTATCGGCTTATGGGAAAACACACCAAATATTACATGAAAGCCAAGAGGGGTTTAGAGCCGAGAGGAGTACCACACGGCAACTTCAAACCCTCATTGCTGCACTCGAAGATGCAAAATTCACTAATAAAGACATTTACATACTCTACATCGACTTTAAAAACGCATTTGGGTCCATTGACCATCCTCGATTACTAGCCATAATGAGCGACCTTGGGTACCCGGAAGACGCAGTCACACTGGTTGGTAATATATACTCTCAATCTACCACTACATACACCGGAGAATTCTTTGGTAAAACACGCCCTATCCCCATCCAACGGGGTACCATCCAAGGCAATACACTGAGCCCATACCTCTTTATTATCTTTCTAGAACCCTTATTGTGATGGCTCCAAAGAGGTAATAATGGCTACACATTTGGCACCTCAAAAATTACCGTAAACTCGGCCGCATATGCCGACGATCTAGCAGCCATCTCTGGTCACCTTAAATCACTCCAAATTCAATTAGACAAAATAGACAAATTTTGTCATTGGACCGGGATGGAACTTGGGGTCCAAAAATGTGCCGTAACAGGATGCCCAAACAAATCCAAAATAAATCCGACCGCCTTCAAAGCCTTCATTCAAGCCACCAATATCCAATATCGTAGTCAATCAATCCCGGTTCTTAACCAAAACCAACCCTACATATACCTTGGAATAAATCTAGTCCCATCGTTAAAATGGAAAACTCAAATCCACGCTACTACTACAAAACTTATTAAACAATGCAAGGAACTTACATTATGTCCGGCTACATTGCAACAAAAAATAAAAATGATTGATACCGTCATACGCCCGGGTATCTCATATAGTTTCTATGCGGTCCCTTATTCCATGCCCGCCATAAACAAACTGGATAAGAAAATCATAGCCCTACAAAAGAAAGTATGCGGACTTCCTAATTGTACTCCCAATGTCATAACACAACTCCCTCACGAACTATTTGGATTAGAAGCTTTTTCCCTCAAAAATGCCTATCTACGGTGTATTGGAGAACAACTCCAGAATGCACTTAACGACAAAGGACGACTAGGACGAATCTATAGTGGACTCCTTCGGCACATCCTTGCCATCTATGGAGGAGCACAATACCTCCAAAGACTTAAAAGATCTGATTGCCTTCGGTCCTCTATTACCCGCACACTTTTTTTTACTAAAAACAGAAGGCCAAACATTTCTAAAAAGCACGCTAGAAGATTTCCTACTAGGCCCCGCGCCACTTGAACAAAACTGGACAAATGAGATACATAACCTCCCAAGACTTAACCGACAATTATCCGACAAACTCCAACAAAAACTTTTTTCTGCAAACATTACCGATATAAAACAAATTACACTACCAAATGGTACACACCTTATGGACGACAAGAGCTACAAAACATTCTACGGCACCCCCCATTAATTAATAAAAAGTGCACTAAATATTGCTAAACAACTTTTTTGTCATCCCCCATGTCTCCCTATATGCCCCAACCCTTGCACCACTCACGCCACACCATACACACTTAAAGACTCATACATCATTAATCAAAACGACACCCACCACAACATCAACCCCCCACTAATCCCCCCAAACCCGCCACATTCACGACCATATACCCCTCCACCACATATATTAAAAAATCCTTCCATACACCCAATAAACAACATAACCGCGCACAAACATAGAAAGTACATTGACTCGTACAACATAAACAAACAATATACGTCATACCCATGCCATTGGACCCACAACAACACCACCTATACCAAATGGCTCCCACAAAGAAATCTTTTCCCTTGGCACAACCCAAATACTTCCTTACATAACACTGAAATCCTCACACAATACTACCTCAGAACTCAAAACAATTATTACCTAAAAATCACACAATTACACCACCCTCAAGCACAACCTCGTGATAGAAGATTTATCACACCACCTATTATTATCCCCCTCCTTAACATCTTTACAACCGAATGTAACCCCGAAATTGACATCCTCGCACAAACAAATACAATCAAAATACAACAAGATAATGCCGACATATACGAAGATAATGGAAGACATCTAATAACCATACCACTCGCTAGACTACAATGGTTGTGGAACCAATATCACGACGCACTACAAACCCCCATTATCATTGAACCAAGACCCCAATCATTTGAAACCGAAATTGTTTGGCTATACCAAAGATATAACTACCGAATACCCAAAAATGACCCCCTTAAAAATGCACACTATACATTACCCAACCCTATCTTAGACTACCTTATTACATCTCTGAATATAACACATTCATACTTCTCATCCCCCGTGACATGCTCCACAAAAATCTCAAAATTCTACTCTCCATTCGAACGGGATCAGATTTTTGGATCTCTTGGAAAAGCCTTTGATTATAGGTGGAGCGGAATAGGCCTTGCACACCCTCACAACAAAGAAGAAACCCAACAAGCAATACATTGGGCACGCCTAGCGACAAACAATGACCCTGACCGCAACATCACCATTATTATCACTCCCGACACTCATTGGTACCACAACTCCAATCCACACTCAGGCCCATTTCCGAACTCACACATCATAGTACTATTTGAAGCTGACACTATGACTTACAAAGAACCCACTATACCGCCACATATACAAACACCTCGCCTCGAACCAGCAACCCTACGTATCTTATGTATACATCACCAAACTCAAGAAATTGGTAATCTATAAAACCTCACTCACCTCACTCTGATAGCAAAAAATCTAAACATTAACAAAGTAAACAGAGCAACCGCTTCTCCCACACCCATTCTAACCCGCGTAAACCGCAACAAAAAATGGTCTAAAACCCCCCACACAAACATCTCCGCAGCACCAATTACCGAACTAAGCCTCCCCCTCTCCTACTACCAAATTAATACAGACCTCAAATTTGACCCCAACTTTAGTTACTACACTGACGGCTCCTTTAAAGAACCAACGGAAGTAAGCCCGGGACACTGGCACCGAGAAAAAGCCGGTTATGGGATATACAATTCAACCAAACAAATTAAATCAGGCAAAAGACTACATGGACTCCAAAATATTCTAAGAGCTGAAATGATGGCAATACATAAAACCCTTAAAATAATCACAACTAAATACCCAAACGAACCGGCTCACATTTTTACAGATTGTGTAAATGTACTATACCTCCTTAATACACACATTAGACACCCTACTTTACACAACAGCCATCCGGACAAAACTATCCTTACATCTATGGTTGAAATGCTCCAAAACCGTACACAGATTACTACACTCCACAAAGTCCGAGCCCATGCTAATATCGACGGTAATGAACAAGCCGACAAACTCGCAAAGGAAGGAAGAGAAAAATCCCACAAGAATGCCGAACACCCATACGAACACGCCCATGCCACCCCATATTACTTCCATAGATATGAATGGCCCTCTATGAGTGAAACTCCCGATAAAGGCCCCGTACGATTCTTGGACAAATACCTCAAAAAACATGATCTTGTAAATAACCTAGGAAAACTTACAGAAAACTTCCCCAATATTGATAAATGGACTGGCAACCCAAACATCCACAACGCACTATCCAATAATTTTTGGAAAAACCCCTTTATTACGGACCCACAAATCACATGCCTAATTAAATTCCGCACGGGACAATACATGGGTAATGCCCGCAAACAACTCTTTTTTGGAGTAGATAGATTTCCTACAATTACATGTCCTATTTGCAACTCCACCGATCCAGACACATGGCTCCATGTCTTACTCAAGTGCCAAAACCCCCATATACACTAACTAATTGTCAAAAGACATAACAAAGCCGAATGGGCTATTCGCAAACTACTTATATCATCAACCAAATCCCGGTGTTTCATTCTTATGAATGCCGGAACCTTTAATGACAACCCACAAGAAAATACGGTCCCTCCTTGGCTGTTACCCTGCACCTGTCATACTCAAAGATGCCACTGCAATGCAAGATCCAAACCGGACCTATTATGTGTTAAAGGACTTTCATACAAAGACCCCCCACCAAACCACATAGACCCTAGTCTCACCATCCAATTTATTGAATTCACATATTGCAATGATAGATTCTCCCCAGACACCATTTCAAATAAAACAAACAAATACCAACCACTACTTGACGATATTCATGCACTAGGATGGAAAGTAGACCCCATCATTGTCATCACCGCGGGTGCTAGAGCCACCACCTACATCCCCTCAATGACAACTCTTGAAGAAACCTTTAAAATCCCCATCACTTCAATCAAAACCACCTTTTCAAATATTAACACTATCGCAATCCAACATGCTATGTCGATACTCCTACACAAACGTAAACTTGAAAACAAACAACCCCTTCCGGACGCCTTAAATCCCCCTCCATAGATCTACAATTTCATTTTTTGCACTTCACCGTACTTGCCCTCCCTCTTTTAAGACTCTCTGGGACCTTGGGTCCTTTGGTATCGGTTACTTGTTACTGGGTACATAGTGTCCACCCTCGAAAGGGGGAAGTAGTTCCATACCACTAACCCATGCCCGGTGGGCATGGACTTAGTGGTGGAATGAACGGACACTTTACTCACGCCGGCCCCCTTCGGGGACCGGCGTTCTTCTTCTTCTTCTACTGTCTAAGATCCTTACGGTAAGGTCTTCTGGGAATCACTAAAAAAACCCGGTGGAGAGTTGCACCAAACCTTAGGCTCGGGAGGGTGGGGGAGGGTAGAGACAAAACCGCCCCCTACTTGATTAATTTAGGGAGGGCCTCCAAAGGTAACTTGGGGCCACATGCCCCGAACTCAACAAAAAAAATCCCAAAAAAGCCTCTGGAGCCCCAAAAGTGAGAAGGCCAAAAAAATGGACCCACCCAAGAATGAGGCTTGATACAACGCTCGACCAGGGTAAATAAAGGGATCCGTTTTTTGCCCATACTAACACTTGTATCTACAAGTAGGGAGCACACATCATTACAAATAATAACCACTAAACAAGAGTGTACCTTAGTAACAAGGCCAATACTATAAAATGAAGTAGAAGAACTGCCGCTGTAAATGTTACGGATGGTTTTGTACCCTACATTGATATTAACTCCTTTTACACTAATTTTTAGAGGTAGAGTTGGAGTGTAGCATATTCAAAAAAACTGTGCAAGGAGTGAAGGTTCAAAAAGTGCCAATTCACGTTTTATTTTTTTGAGAACAAAATATGTTTTAGATTGATAATCCAAACGGTGAATAAGAAGACACCCGTCTTGTAATAGAAAAAATAAAAAGTGAAAAATATGAAGGTCTCTAAGTTTTATGTGGAAAAGAAGAAGTTTTTTTGGTTCCTTGCCCGACAATGTGTGGCAATGTATAAAAATCTTTGAGTTGGATAAAAATGCATTTTTTTTACTGAAGGCAAGAAATGCTTTTTGACAATATGAAAGGAAATCATATTACTTGTTAGTATTGAAAATCTCAAACCTACTAGAGTGTCCTAGAAAAAGTTTTTGGAGTTGCCCGATGTGCCCGCACTCAACAATTTTTTCTTTGAGATGGCATAACTTTTTTCCTAGAAGTCCAATGAGAATAAATTTTTTACTCCCACGTGCCTTTTGTCTTCTTGCATCTCTATACAAAATTTTAAGGATTGCAAATATAAATTGCAACCATGGAAACGTGCCCGAAATATCCAAAGCCCACCTCGGGACTTTTTTCATTTAGGGGTTAAAAAATATAAAAGACCCCATGTGGGCTAGTTCGCTAGCTAGCCGCATGATCTTAACTGCAACCAACACGGGCCCGCCACGTAGGATTTTTTTTGTGGTGTGAACAAAATTTTGAGCGCCTAAATTTTTAGAGAGAGTGGGTGAGATGACAAGGCCCAACATTTGATGAAAAATCCCCATTTTCAAAGACTGCCCTACCAAAAATTGCTTGGATAATTCAATAGATTGTGTAAAATTAGAGAGTTTATTATTTTTACCCAATCTTTTCCCTAAATTAGTGAAAGAAGGAATGGCAAATTTGAACTACTAGGATTCTCAAATATGTAAAGTTTTACGCAACCAAAGTTTCCACTCTATTTTTTGTAGTCATTGTCACCTTTCTGTACCCCCATGCACATAACAACTTATTTCAACACATGTCACTCCTTGTTTTGACCTAGAATTTTGCAAACATATAGCTAACACCATGTAAGTCACAATGGTAATGATTAAATTAGTGTAAAATTTCCAAGATAGGCTGACCTTGCTGGTCAAAAGGGAAAAAACTTTTTCTCCCACTTCAAATGCTAAAACCTTCATATCGGTGCGGTGGATTGCAACCAAAGAAAGCGGCATATACACATAGAAGTCTAGTTTAAGATCTTATGGTTAGAAGTCTAGAAGTCTAATTAAAAATTTGATTTTCTTGCCTCGTTTTTACAGTGGCAGTTTTGGACTTTTTTTACAAAAAAGAATGCCTTGGCCCTTTAGGGGTTAAAGTTGGATCTAGTGTTCATTGTGTTTGGGTCTGAATCTCTAGGTGATCTAGCGACATAAATCTCTGTTCCTGTGAAGGAGGTATTGTCCGCTAGAATATGGAGGCAGGGCCCTCTTATAGTGGTACTTGCAGACTCCATTTGAAGCTAGTAGTTATGTCACATGTGCTATTTAGACAGATTGTTTACACCTTGAAGTGGGAATTTGGTGCAGTTCTAGTGGACCATGCTCATTAAATTGAGACATTTTAGAGTCTCAAATGAGTGATTTTGAACTCAATAGTAGTAGGGATGGAAGTCACAAACTTTGTGAAATGTCTCAATTTAAGGAACATGGCCATCCGGGTGTGTAAACCGGTTGATAGTCTAAGCGCAATGCGTCAACGCTCAAGAGATCTGCGAAGGGATCACTTGCAACAATGGAGCGAGTTTCTACACAAGGGGCCTAGGAGGCATTCACATATGCTAAAGTTGCGACTTTCACATATGCGAAAAGTGTTCACATACGTGAGAACAATCAACTTTTACATATGTGAACGCTTTTCACATATGCACATGACAAGTTGCACATGTCGTAGGGGATAGTTCACAGGGATCTCAAGGCTTCGAACATCCTTCTTTGGTCATTAGGGGAGGGCCTTCTGGACAACAATTCTGATGTTACAGCTCATGTTGCGGATTATGAATGTTGTGTGGGAGTGGTGCGTACCGGTTTTCTGAAACATTGCGTGAAGGAGGATTACAAGTACCACCATTTTAGCCTGCTCGACCCGATATCGCTTGTGCTCAAGAAGAGGCCAGTACTCTCTTCAAAGGTATTTAACCAAGGCACCTTGGCTTTATATGATGTTTTCATACTTCAGTTTGTAATGTTTTGATACTGCACTTTGAATTCTATGGTGTGTAGGACATTAGAGAATCATCAGCTTGGAGATTTGCTCGAGGAGTAAGACAGCGCAGCCCTAGGATGAGATGAACTTTACTTAAATCACCACTTCTGGTTCACATGCGCGGGAAAGGAAAAAAGATGGAGAAACAAAACCGACATCGAAAAACCAGTCGGGAAGGTTTGAATTCGAAGTAATCAAGGTACGCTTATTTATATTTGCCGATCTCATTCTATATTGGGTTAACAATGGCGTAAGTTAGAACTGTATTGCATCATCAAAATGTCTGATGATGCTGATAAGTACCTGTTTCTCTCGTGCCATTATTCGCAGATTCGAGGGCTTTGTCGTGATTATGGTCCATGGACCACAAATATTGAGCAGCTTGATCTTTGGTGGCAGAGTTGATTTATACACCGCAGCTGTCAACTGTGTTCTTGATGTTTGTGTAAGGTATAATTGTGAAACACACCTAATATAAGAGGAATATACTTTTACTCTTTGAGGGGGGGATCTGGTCATCCCATCAGCATTTTAATGCTTCCTGTCTTTTACCTAGCCCATTGCTGCCATTCTTAGAAGTGGAGCTATGGGATCTACATTTCAGCAAATAAGGGTCTATTCGCACCTAGAGGTACATGGGGTATTAAGGCGGTGTTAGGAAAATGTGGTTTCGCACAAGAAATGGTGTTAGTTGTAGAATTGACATGGCAAGGATGAAAATATGAGCTGGATAGTGGAGGTAGAGCAAAGGTAAGGCGGTGGTTTGGATTTAGTGGAGGGGATATATGTGTTTTTTAAATCTTCATGAAATGAACATTCTGTAGAATAAAATCTACCAATCATCGCAAGTAGGTGAGAGGTACCAATTTCAGCCTTGAAGGTCACCTTAAGATATTTGCCAACACTATAGCAACTTAAAGTGTCAAGTATGGGTTTTGTTTTTAGTGCATGATGCATGGGTAAACAATTCCCACAATTTTAGATCCATCCCCGAATCTCCTCTTTAATGTGTCAGAAGGAAATAACTAATGACCATGCAAATAGTGGTTGGAGTGCGAATGCCTCATTCCTACCACCCCTCAGAGCAATGGATGGAAACTACTCAAACCAATTCTCAGTTAACTAGTATGAATAGGTCTACAAGTTTCGAGATAAAATGAAAATAGGAACCACCAATGGCAGGTACATACCTCCAGGTGCGAATAGACCCTAAGCATATGTGCCACCCCAGTTTGATGCGCTTGTCCTTTACTTTGAGAAAATCTCTGGACGTCTTTTTGTTTTAGAAGTTAGATCAACAGGTTCATGCCATAATTTAACCCGCTCTGATTGCTGAAGCGTTGACATTAAATGAAATGTTCTTTGATTGTTTAAAAGGAACGAGGGGTTTCCAAACGAGGGCGCGGTCAAGTTCATCGCGGGATCAAGTAGGAATATAGAAAATGATGAAACGGAAGCTGCCGCAAGGTTAATGGCCATGTTGATAAGCGAACACGTGCAACTTTCTTGAAGACCATTGTAAGTATTTATCCATGTATTTTATTTGATCAAAGTCGAAGTCAAGATTCCAACAACGATGCATGTAATGTTTTGCCCACATGCAATGTAAGGGGCGTTTCACACTAAGCCCAAGGGCCGAACTCCATTGAAGACCAAACTATGCCGAGGGGCCGAGTTTTGGAGTTGTAAAAAATTATTAAAATTATTTTAATGAGAAAATGTTCGGCCCCTCGGCAAGAGTTTGGGTTTCTATTCTTGTTGGACCCAAACTCTCCTCGAGGGGCCGAACTATTGGCGCCAAAATTCTCAAAAAGTGTTGCCATGTAAGCATTTTGGTGCCCTTCGGCCCTTGGCCCTTGGCCCCTAGTGTGAAGGCCCACGGGCCGATTTTCAACTCCAGGCCAATCAAATTGCTAGAATTGCTCGGCCCCTCGAGCTCGGCCCCTAGTGTGAAACCCCCCTAAGGATATGAAAGAAGACCACTTTAGAGTGGTATCATTCTGTGGCTTTTGATAGACTATGGAAAGTTCTCGTGATTGGATTGAGTTTTACTTCCAGCTAAGCTTCTTGTGTGCATGACGTAGGCTAGTTCATCGTTTTGACAGGAAACCCCCCACGCTCGGAGTTACTAGGTGGGGGAGGAGGTGGTGGGGCCAAAACCTGGCCCCTATTTTGTTTTTGGATGGGGCCCTAAATTTAGAAAGGGGGACTCCGACGCTAAATTGGGGCCATAGGCTCCAATTTAGTGATAAAAAAAGCCAAAAAAAAGCCTGTGACCCCCCCAAAATGGGAGGGCCAGAAAAATGAGCCCATGCAATAAAGACAGGGCCCCACCTCGGGTAACTCCGAGCGTGGGGGGTTTCCTGTCCGCGCCCTAGTTCATGACATGTTCACTTTAGGATGTGGCAATTCAAACACAACAAACAGACTTAATGCATCATTCAGCTAGATCTAGAAAATTCAGTGAATTCTGGACTTTGGACTGAACGCATCATCGGAAGATCTCCAGTTGAATTACACTAGAATCATCCGGAGATTTCTCAAATCATCAGGAGATGTGATAAACTGTCATAATTTCTAGACTTTGCATAGTCCACATTTAGTTGAATACAACATCTTAGCATTTTCTCTTCGCGTACCATCTTAAATAGCCATATTATTCAGGGATCTAAGCGCAAGGTTTGTTTTCTACGCTTCCAGCTTTCTACCCAGCCAGTTTAGTGATTTTGCATTTTTCAGAGGAGAAAGAACCATTGTGGACATTCGACTTTGATGATATTTTTATCATCGCTCATTGTCTCGAGAATCATCGTGCTTAAGGCCCAATGCAAAATGTGGCGCCTTAACTTCTCTGATCTCATTGTAGAAACTTGGAGTAATTTATGGCTGTTTTTAAGTATTTAAAATGCGAAAAAGAGGTAAGACGTCATGGTGTCTATGCCTCACTTTACAAATAACACTTGCAACAACTTAACCAGAGGAACTGACCTACAACGGTGTGTATGTGATGGCCGATCTGACACAAGAGAGAAAGTTCCCTGGTTTCTCAGGTTTACTTGATAGCATCACGTTTGTGTAATTGTGTATGGAGAATTGTTGATACATTAAAGAAAGAACGAAAACATTATAAACATACAATATGCGATCATTCTGAATTGATTTTCTCTTAAATGCGTTTTTCTATCTTTCCTTCTAATGAGTTCTTTGTGTTAGATACAATTTAATGTTAAAAAAACATCTATAATCATGTAAAAATGTTTTTTTCACATATGATATGTCAATGCAAAGCTATCAACCTAGTGCACATGCGAACCTCTTTTATTCAAAGTAAAAAAATTCTTGCAAGAATCTATTGATGGTTAAAATAGTATACCCTCCAAATTCCACAATCTAAATTGTTAATATACCGTAACTTGAAGCATTGTAATCTATTGCATCAACTGCCGGATGTTGTGCAAAATTTTCCCAAAGTTTAGGTCATGCTTTGAGTTCAATTTTATAAGGTTGGATACTAAAATTAGGCATTATATTTCCATCCATGTTAGCTCAACAAAAAAATGAGAACATTTCTTGGTTTTGGAGAAACATGAACTGGGCGCCAAAGGGGTAACGAGAAAATTTTATATCATTGAAACTCTAGATGACTTTAAAAATTACTCACTTATGCTGCAAATTAGTACTAAGGGCAAACCTAGACAAGATGATTAACACTATTGTAGGTGTCAACCTCAAATTTGACTTTAAATTATTGAAATAAAAATAAAAAGTTACTACACTAAAATTTATGTTTAGTGCAACCATACTATATGATTAACCCCTAAATGCCCAAGGCATTTTCTCACCAAAAACACGTCAAAATTGCTCTTTCTAGTGCAATGAGTAAGGAGGGAAACAATTTTTTAATTTCTACATTGAACCATAGGATCTCAATAAAAGAATTATTAAGTGTTGTCCTCACAAAATTCCATTGACTTTGACTGCACGGATTGAAAGATTATAGTGTTTGAAGTAGAGAAAATGGTTCATTTTTTTCCCAGCGTTAAGTGGATCAACATACTTAGACTTCACTTGGTGTCAAATTGTTGCACTACTTAAGGTCTAAATTCCTTACCATCATGTTAATCATGATGTTAGTTCCATGTACACCAATTTTTAGAGGTAGAAAAGGGTCTAGCATATTTGAAACAATTGTGCAAGTAGTGGAGGTTCCAAAATTGCCAATTCACGCTATATTTTTTTGTGAGCTAAATATGTTAATGAGAATCCATACGGTCAATAAGCAGGTTTACACTACATCTTGTAGTAGAAAACATGAAAAGTAAGAAATATGAAGATCTCTAAGTTTAATGTGGAAAAGAAGAAGTTTTTTAGTACCTTGCCCAACAATGTGTGACAATGTGTAAAAACGTTTGATTTGAGTTAATGTGCTATTTTTCACTAAAGGCAAGAAATGCTTTTTGACAATATGAGAAGAAATTATATTACTTGCTGGTATTCAAAATCTCAAATTTCTAGTAAAAGTTTTTGGAATTGCCTGACATGCCCATTCTCCCGATTTGAAATTCAAAACCCTATAACTTTTTCATTGAATGTCGGATTTTTTAAAAAATAATACTCACACAAAGCTTTTAGTAATGTCCATCTACTTAAAAAATTCAGATGAAACTGTTATAAATTGACACCATAGGAACATGCCCAAACCTTCAAGAGTCACCCAAAGGGACTCTTTGGCCTTTAGGGGTTAATAAATGCTATAAGTTCTTACTCTCAATGAATATTAGTGATTACCATCTTTCAGTAGTGTAGTTGAGCTTTCTTTGAAAATCTTCATTGAATGCAAAAAATAATAGCACTCTCAGATCATATAATATTACAACACTAGTTTACATATATTTCAGTGTAGTGGCTTGGCTAAATGGCTTCTGCCTTGGTGTTCCAAAGCGGTGACCACTTGAGTTTGAGTCCAATTTTAACTACACTAAAGATCACATTTAGTGTATGAGCGCGAATAGTGTAATTACCTTAGTACACTATTTGTGAACAAGTTCACAATTAGTATTAGATGCCAATTTCATTATTGACACCACCAAACAACCGCTTAGTGGCCGTCATACTTTCATTCTCACAAGTTCCTAAGAATCTTCAAAAGAATCTTCAAAATGCATCAAGATTCCTCAAATTATTCCAGAAAATTCTCCAACATTCTCAACATTCCTCACAAGATTCTCCAAAAGATTCCTTAAAAGATTCACCAAAAGATTCCTAAAGAGTCCTACAAGATTCCTCAAAACTCTCCATGATTCTCTAGGATTCCTCCAAATTCCACAAAAATTCTCTACATTTGTCTATATTCCTCAATATTCCATAATATTCCTCAAAATCTCTTAATATTTCCTAATATTCCTCAGAATCTCTTAATATTCCTATTATTCCTCAAGCATTTTTTTCCCCTTGTTTTTCTTGCAAGTTCTGTTTTATTTAATCAACGTTCTTCCTCCAAATGGTTATTTTTTGTCTTAATGAACATATTATGTTTTTTTACTTTTCATACACTAAATGCGCACGAGTAAAATAAAATTCGTTACAATCTTTACTGAAATTCACATACAATGTGGTCTTTCACATTTACTGTATGGTTATGTCACTACACCAATTGCAAAAAAATTTGCATTTAGTGAATGGCTTCGCAATTAGTGTATGCTCCACTAAATGTGATCTTTAGTGTAGTGGCTACTACCATGGTCTACCCAACTATGATATGGGTTCTCGAGTGTTACCTTGATACCCCTTATCAGTAACATTAACAATGAATGTCAAGCTATACTACACTAAAGATGATATTTAGTGTAACCACACTACACTAAACATTGCATCTAGTGTAGCGCCTAGTAAATGACTTGTAAATGCTGTAAGTTTTTACTCAAAGTGAATATTTTTACCAACTATGTTTATGATGATCCTCTTGTTTGAATACTATAGAGAGTTGTGCTCTTGGTAAAAATTGGCATCAAGAGTAAAAACTTATAGCATTTACAAGTCATTTACTGGGTGCTACACTAAATGCGATGTTTAGTGTAATGTTTTTGGTAATGCAATAACTTTTTACTTTAGAAGAAGATTTTTACCGAGGGCACAACTATCAATATAGTTATCTAAAGAGAGTGATCATCGTTGACATAGTTGATAGAAATATTCATCAAGAGTAAATACATATAGCACTTTTAAACACACTAGTGTGGTTAACACTAAATATCATCTTTAGTGTACTGTCTTGCTATAGTGTCTGTCACCAAACTATTGCTGCACAACATGACCACTTGCATGAACCCATGTCTAGCTAAAAAAAACGAATTAGTTCAAAAATCCCTTAACAACACCAACAACCAAAGAAAGTAAAACTTCTCTGACCATAACATGCGCCGAGCCCAGACTGATACGAAAAATCACATTATTCGTGTCTAAAGCCATCAGTGTATGTTAGTAAAAAAAATGGAGATGCCTCCAAGAAGAGGCGACCTACACAAAAGAAAGGAATGAACTAAAGAAACCATCACGTCCAAGCCATCACACGCGATTGAGCTTGACAGACGACGTGAGACCGGAAACGAGGATTTATATTCTGGCCATCGTGTGCAGACGGTAGTACGCCATGCCGCACGAGAGCGCCAAGCACAGGAAGGCAATGAAGCTCATGGCTACCGACGCGGCGTTCTTGTCACATAACACGCGGAAGCCGTCGTCGCAGGCAAGCCCGCCCGACTCTCCTTTTGCCAAGTTCACCGACATGGCCGCTCCGGCTCCGCATCCGGCCATCAACATGTACGTCAAAGCCTGCGATGGTCGACACCACCACGTCAGCCACATTTACCACGAGGTTTACAACGTTAGTCATGACTGCTTCGGTATCAGAGTAGTATCAGTCCGGCAACGACAACATATTATCAAACATCGCATGGAAAGCGATCGAGCGCATGAGGTGAACAGCGGAAGTAGTGCTGGAACTCACTTGGTCGCAGACGAAGGTGATTGTGGAGCCGGGTTTGGTCGGCGCGGCAAGGACCGGCTTTCCAGTGCACGAGTTCACGATGGACAGGATGACTTGCACTATGGAGTAGGCACACACTATCACATTGATCGCCAACAGATACCTGGAAACAAGAACCATATCACATTGATCGCCAACAGATACCTGGAAACAAGAACCACCTCAAGAACGTCATGAAGCTCCCGCTAAAAATGGACATGAGTTTCTGAGTATTCTGGACTTACGCAAGGTTTGAGGAGTTGATTGCCTTCCACCAATACAAGTAAATCCTGTAGGCGTAGTACCCACTCGGCACCGCGTAGGAGCCCTGATTGGAAGCGATCACAGCGAACGCCACGACGGAGAACACAATGCAGGCGACCCGCAACACGATGGAGATGACGACCAGGTGCGCGGCGGTCTTGCTCGCGGCCACCGACCCGGGCGCGTTGTACATGACGGCCGGAACGCCAGGCACGGGGGCAGTGGGTGCTGCTGCGGCATTCTGGAAGTCTCTCCCATTGTCATACACGCCACTCTGCCATGCTCCTCCGTCCGCCATGATTCTCAAGCGCAAGCTCTCCAACTGCGAAACCAACCTCGACGACAGCTGAGAGAACTGAAGCAGATAAGCACTCTCACTCGTTTCTCAAGTCAAGAGGGGCAGGAATCTCGCAGGAAAAACCTCACGCCTTCGAGATCTCGAATCAGCAACAGGGTGAACCGATTTCTTCCAGCTGGTGGTAATGGAAATATATATTTTTTTAAGGGGCCAGTGGCGAATTCGTGGTATCATGCTAGCGCTGAGATCTGGGAGCCTACCGATGCAGCGGGGATTGACCTTGGGAGGAAACGATGACCATGCGCTAGCGCAGTAGCAGCCGCGGTGCGCAATGGTGCTGCGGTACTATTCCCACGTTACAGTGGATGCCGGCTGACTGACTGTCTTTCGTGCAAGGGGCTCATGAGTTGGTTCGCAGGCTCCGGTCCATGTTTTTCAAGGCTACGATGATGACAAACTCCGGTCTCGTGAAGCAATGTTCAGCATTCAAAATTCCAATGAAACAATTTTAGGTAGAATATCACAAATTACTATTTTAAGCATGTTTTTGGCAAAGGCTTTGCCAAGCCCCACTCCCCTTTGATATCTCACCATGCCACATATTTAGTTTATCAATAGAGTTTTACTGAAAGTGTTTCCTGAAGGGGCAAGTCAGGAGGAATATGGTGCCAGACAGTATGAGATGTATAAACGGAAGGAAAGAGAGCATGAGGAAATTTCATATCACCTTTTTCTGCACCAATGAAATGCTTTGCAATCAATGTTCTTGGGCCCTACCCAATGCAAGCTAAAGCTCCCCCATAGTACCCTAAGTTCTCAAAGGGTTGACCAATAGTTCCCCCAAACCTTTCCCAAGCCAAGACACCATGTGCATGTGGTCTCCGTTTCTAACATAAGACCCTAAGATTTGGGGTACCTATCCAATGTATTTTGGTGACTTTCATGAAAACTCCAATATAATATATTCTCTTTGATTTTGACATCCTCACTTAATAACTTTCCAATTAATTTGGGATGCCTTTTTGGATTAATTAACGCCAAAGTTGAGATTAATTTATGGTAAGCTTATGCCCAAATTAGTGATGTACTAATGAACTCCTTGGCATTAATCCTTTACAGTCTATGCCACCTCTGAGTGGTCCCTAAGGTGTTACATTCATCTCTTATTTGTTAGATCCTTGGCATTAATCTTTATAGTCTATCCCTAAGGTGTAAACAAAGAAGAGATGAATGTAAAGAATGGTCCGAAGATGAAAGAGTTTGAATTCCGGCATACAACTCTCCTATCCTTTAAAAAAAAATTGTGTTTGCAACTTAAACCCCAATTTATCATAGGTCAATGGAAATGGAGACCGCATTCATAGGATATGGAACTTGGGACCATGTTCTTACAATAAGGGAGCTCCTCCAAGCCTATATAAACATGCAATTAAGCAAATTTTCCCTCACCAAATAAAAGTACACTTGAGTACAACGGCGGCCATTGGGAACAAAGGTGTCAAAATTGCAAAGAAAAAAGGTTTTCAAAGGAAAAAAAAATTGAGCTCGTGCAACAATTATTATGTATAATCATGGTTGTTAATATTGGAAGTGATTTTTGGCTTTTTCAACTAATTTGTGGTGGCCCCTCGTTAATACATGATAAATGTGTGTTTAATACATTTGCACTGTATTTTAAAGACAAATTGTAAGGATTGTAATAAACAATCAAGCGTAATCACAAAAAAACATACATTATGCAAGGGTTGGCAGTTGATTCAAAGATATTATACCTAATATATAATGCATACAATGGTAGAAACTAAATATAGATGCTTCTACAAATGGACTTAGCACCAATAGTAAAAGCATCTTTAATCTACACGATTAAAGACATAACGTCTTACATCACCCTTAGAATGTACTACTCTTCCCCATACACTATATAACAATTACCATACATAATTATACTCTCATAAAGGCACACTATCTACTACATAGAATTTAGAGTTGCTTGCAAATAATCGCCATCGATAGCTTCCCTTTGCTTTGCAATATATTGTAGTATATTAGCTTTAGCCAATTGAAGAATGTGAATCGAGCTTTCAACCTGTACTCTAAATACATTGCACTTTCTCCACCGGCTAGCCCAAGACATGATTCTTTCCACTGCGTCTATCCATGAAAAAATGCATGCATCTTTCTCTACCCAACTATGGCTCTCCCCAGATGACTTCGATAATGAATCCATGCAATTTGCATACCGTTGTGTAGAAGACCCATGTCTATCAACAAACCCCCTAAGGATGATGGGTCAATACCAACAAACCTTCATCTTAAGTCTTCATCGGTTATTTCTGCCCTTAATCACTTTTCCTACATAGAATGGCACACCACCTTCTATTTCTGCTCAATCAACACTCAAGGCTACAAATTGTCCACAACGGATATCAGATTGTCCATTAAATGGTGGAAATGGGTCGTGATTACCTTCATACATTTCTCCTTCTTTGACTTGTTCCTCAACATAGTTGCATTCTGTTCGTTGTGCCCTACGTAGTACTTTATTAGAGGGTCTTTTTCTACAAAGACCAAAGTATCCTCAAGCCTCGGCATTTGGAAGCATAGCCACTACCTACTCTACGACATTTATCTCGCGATTTTCTTCACTTGCACCATCTATTACATCCAAAGATGCACTCCCTGTAGGTCTGGTGTTGGAGACCTCTGAAGGCCAAAACGGCGAGGAATGATGCTCATTGCTACAATCTTTGTGTGGAAATTCAGCTAAATAGAGTTTCAATCTTTTAGCCTCTACTTTTGCCTCACGGTCCTTGTCCTCATGCTGCAATCTTTGAATGCACCTTTGTTTATATACAATGAGGTCATTCAACACCTTCAACTCCCATTCGTCCGCGATAAATACTTGCGCAAACGATGGTTGCTCATCTCTACTTGGCAACGACCTCAAAGTTTTTGTCCTTACCTCTGGTCCTCATGGATCCTTGCAATAATGCTTGTGTTGTACTTGAACCTCACAAGTCCCTTCTCAGCTGTCCATATAAAATCGTATGTGGTACAGGAATGTTATGCCCACTAATGAATCCAGATGTGCCAGTAAGTGAGGAGTTATGAACAATTTCCAATTCCATACATGCTCTAGCAGCCGGGCCCTAACAAATGCCTCCATAGGAGATGTTCCTCTTTCTATAAGACTAATCATTTCCTTCAACGAATCCACGTCCAACCTCTTCAACGTATTTGATATACATCTGAAGCGTTGATCAATATCTTCGTGTGTATGGCCCACTATAAGAAAAGAGAGTTCCATTTCTTGAAAGAAGCCTAATCCCACCAATGGAGCACATAGAACAAACATATAAATGTTTTTATTCTCGCATGTGCAATTGTTCCCTGGATGCGTAATGTTGGTGGCAAAAATCCTTTTCTCTGCAACACATCTTCTATTACGTACAACAATGTACCCACAACTTGGTTGCTATCATGTTTGTGGTGAGCTCCAAATCACACATCGCAATATAAACCAATTTTATGTACAATAGGGTGACATTCAAATTGGCCGTTTAGTAGTTCCAAGGATAGTGTCCTACACTGCTGCCAACTTTGACACCCTCCCCAAAGCTGAGAAATTGTTATTTTACCATGAAAATTTGGGGACAGCATCATCTTTATGTTCAAAACATGCATACCAAATTTCAAGTCCAGGAGACTTATACAAAAAAACTTATGCAAGATCTACCAACATGGGATAGCTGTGAGAAAAGTGTCACAGCTGCCAACTTTGACACCCTCCCAAGAATTGAGGAAATTTTTTTTGCCCATGAAATTTTTGGAGCAAAAACATTTTTATGTTGATTGCATGTGTGGAAAGTTTCAAGTCCAAAAGACCCATACAAAAAATAATATTCCAAATCTACCAACATGTGTAGTTTTGAGAAACAAAGGGGAAAACCATTTTACTACTCCCAACTTTGACGCCCTCCTTAGGATTGAGTTTTTGTTGATACATAATGAAATTTTTGGCACAAGATCATCTTTACGCTGGTAACATGTGAGATAAATTTCAAAGCCAAAAGACATACATAAAAAAGTTATTCCATATCTATCAACATGTGTAACTATGATAAACAATTTGAAGGTCATATTGAAAATGTCAAAATATCTTTGACACCTCATGCTTTTTCATTGAACTCAATCATGTGAGTAAGCCACCAAACATAAATGCTTCTCAAAAAGATCAATAACATCTAAATGAAGAAGTGAAGAGGTGTTCCATGCAGAGGAATCCACTTGGCCATAAAGTGTGCATTAGACACATGACAAATTTTTTCTTCTAAATATCTATTGAACACTATGTAAAGGAAATGGTGTGTGTGATTTGTGATAGACTGAATGTTGAGACAATCCTCAAAACAGAGAGTGTTGTATTGTGGGATGCATGAGTGTTGATTCACATTGGGCATACATGATGAGTGATTAAGAACAAAACGATTTTTCATGTATGCATATGGGCTTGTGTTTTGGCGACCCATCTCTCTCCTCTCTGCTCCAGCGCCTTGGCTCCCTTCTCTCCCCCTTGCTCTGCTCCAGCCCTGTTCTCCTTCCTCTGCCAATTCTCACGTGTCAATCCTGCAACCCCCTTTGCTCTGCTCTAGCCCCTTGGCCCCCTTCTCCCCCCCTTGTCTGCTCTAACTCCTACTCTACTGCTGTAGCTAGCATCACGCACTCTATAAGTTTACAATGGCAATTTCAGATGAAATTCGTGCTCGCATCATAGGTTTGAGTGAAGGAGGATTTACAGGAGTTCAAATTGAAGCTACTATTGGAGTTCCTATTAGAACAATTACAAGGTTAGTAAAAATATTTAGAGAAGATGGAACCTACAAGCGCAAACCTTGCAGTGGAAGTCGCGCTAAAAAGTTTAGTGATAGAGATGTTCGTAGTATTGTGCATTACTCAAAAATTCATCGTTGCTCTTCACTCTCAGAGATTACCAATGCATGTCCTACTCAAGTGTGTAGACGTACTATTCAAAGGGTCTTACATAAAAATGGCATTTTTAGTCGAATTGCAGTCAAAAAACCTTTTTTGACACCTCGTCACATGTCTCAAGGATTAGGTTTTGCTCAGTAGTACCGTGGATGGAGTGCAAAAGAGTAGGAGCGTGTTGTTTCGACAGATGAATCTACTTTTGAAATTGGAAAAAATTCTCGGCAAATTCATGCTTGGAGAAGTGCATACGAGCATTATTCATCAAGTTGTCTAGCTCCTACTTTTAAAAGTGGAAGGACTTCTTTAATGATTTGGGGCGCATTTGCCGGAGGACAAAAGTCAAAACTTGTCTTTATGCCTAAAGGTCAACGTTCTGCTAAGGATTTTATAGAAGTGGTTTACGATGCCAAATTGGTTTATTTCATGGGTCAAATTCCACAAGGAGTGCTTATGGAAGATGGGGCACCCGTCCATAGGAGCAAAATATGTGAAGAATGGAGACAAAGCCACCTTCTCAAATAGCTCAACTGGCCTGCAAACTCTCCCGATCTCAATCCAATCGAGAATGTTTGGAGGATGTTAAAAGATGATGTACAACATGGCAAACAATGCCCTAGAAGCTTAGATGTGTTGAAGGTAGTTCTTGAAAGGGAGTGGAAGTTAGTCAATGGTACAAAGCTCCTTCAACTATGTCATTCTATGCCCTCTAGGTTACTAGCGGTGATTGACGCTAATGGAGGACATACACGTTGGTAGATATGGAATAACTTTTTTTATGTATGTCTTTTGGCTTTGAAATTTATCTCACATGTTACCAGCGTAGAGA
Organism: Bryoerythrophyllum caledonicum; assembly: GCA_963971425.1. Classification (NCBI taxonomy): domain Eukaryota; kingdom Viridiplantae; phylum Streptophyta; class Bryopsida; order Pottiales; family Pottiaceae; genus Bryoerythrophyllum; species Bryoerythrophyllum caledonicum. The sequence goes on along the minus strand of OZ020516.1, from coordinate 29,353,274 downwards.
TGATCTTATGCCAAAAATTTCATTATGTATCAACAAAAACTCAATCCTAAGGAGGGCGTCAAAGTTGGGAGTAGTAAAATGGTTTTCCCCTTTGTTTCTCAAAACTACACATGTTGGTAGATTTGGAATATTATTTTTTGTATGGGTCTTTTGGACTTGAAACTTTCCACACATGCAAACAACATAAAAATGTTTTTGCTCCAAAAATTTCATGGGAAAAAAAAATTTCCTCAATTCTTGGGAGGGTGTCAAAGTTGGCAGCTGTGACACTTTTCTCACAGCTATCCCATGTTGGTAGATCTTGCATAAGTTTTTTTGTATAAGTCTCCTGGACTTGAAATTTGGTATGCATGTTTTGAACATAAAGATGATGCTGTCCCCAAATTTTCATGGTAAAATAACAATTTCTCAGCTTTGGGGAGGGTGTCAAAGTTGGCAGCAGTGTAGGACACTATCCTTGGAACTACCAAACGGCCAATTTGAATGTCACCCTATTGTACAGTACAAGAGCACCATACAGAGGGGTCTTTACTAACCGGTGTTCAATGTTCTTCACAGTCTGACGCATTCTTGGTACCATGGTTGGGTTTTGGTTCATGCCATCCACTATGATGCACATGAACAACTGAGGGCTTATATAACACGACCTCTTGAATATCCAATAATACCTACGTTCTTCCATCTGGTTGCGTAGATGCAACGTAAACAACTCCTTTATCTTTATCCTTGCATCCGCATAGGTAGTTCCCTCCATGGCACAATTATACTTCCAATAATGATAACACATTGAGAATCTTGAGAATGGAGGTACCAGAACGTGGGGATACTTAATGCGCGACATCCTCCAGAACGAACTAATAGAAATGGTTTTCCCATTATAAATTCTCTTCATCTCCTCGTTCACGTAATTGAATACAGCAGATTTGGTTGTATTTATAGGAAGGAGCATAAGAGGGACTACTTTGTTGTCACTCTTACGGCGAATACAACGATGAGGTTGAGGACAACCAGTTTCATTGACAAACGATTTAAAGCAAGCGTCTGTCGCAAACATTCTAGTGCTCTCTCTAATTGGATCCAAAAGGATATTTCTGTGAATCGATGTCACTCTTCTATATATTAGACACTCTTTCTTCAATTGCTTAAAGTGCCTCTATGAATATCCAACCCTAAGAGCGTAACAAGCATTGCAAATTTCTTTCCCATTGAACTTTGTTACAAACTAATCTTGACGAGTTCCTTCTATCTTTGTGTAAAAAGAAACCAATATTTGTTTCATCCACATACTTCATACTTGAAACTCATGAGCCTATGCATTATATTACATATCCAATAGATACCTTGGTGGAACGTCCTTCAAACAATTTCAATTGCATCCTCCTTGTGCCATTGCAATTTGTACGCTTCTAAGGCATATCTTAGATGGTCCAATTTCTGTCAATGATGTCTCTCTTGAATCTCTCCTTCTCCTATCTTGTATAGAATACGGACGACGTGTTGGTCTAACGTAAGAAAATCCATCTACATGGGCCAAATCATAGGTGTTTGAGGGAGTAGATTGGAAAAACAACGAATTTCCATCTATGGCGTTTAAAGCTTGACTACTGTGTTGAGACCTCTCGGTGGATCCAGGTGCGTTGGTGAATTCAAGAAAATCAAATTTTGGGGCCATCATTTGTATAGGCGTTGTTTATGATCCAATGTCACCATGGGCACTTGTAGTATCAGGTTCTACAGCCACTATACGTAGCAAAGACCGATGCCAACGAATGATCAAGTCCGCACACATGCCAAGGCATTCTCCTACAATCTCTCCGGTTCGATGCAATGCATCATCTACCCTAGTAATACGCACCGCTACCTCAAATAGGAACAACTTCGACCCATTCAATTCCATGCCACATTTGAATGCATGCTCCCTGGTTGCTAAGCCCACCACATCTCCCCTTTCAAAAATCAATTATATTCCCCTTCTCAATTCAGATGTCATGATTCCAATAGATCTCTATTGAATTTGCCTTGCACGTGTTGCTCGTACTAATTCGGCCCCCACAAAGCTATTGAAAAGCATATTATTCCTTTCGATGTATGGCCGTATCAAAAAGGTCTGAATTGTTTGACTCTTTATTATCACTATTGAAAAAATAGAAACATTATGGTTGCACATTAGTCAATATACATTTACTAATTGTGAACCTTTGAAGCACCATTCATTTGATATTTATATGGTCATTTGTTAAATCTATGTGATACAAACTCCCAAGTATCTTTGTATTACATATAGCCCGAAAATTTAATACAATATGTAAAATGTTTAAACAGAAGGAGAAACAAAGCAAAAGGTCCAAAGTTCTAAAGTTAAATTTGGATTAATCAACTTGAGGCACAAGGTTCCAACATGAATATAAGGTTTCTGTACGAACCCTAGAGGTCTCTTATCTTTCCACTTTCTAAGGTGAACTCTCTCGCAATCACAACATCAAAGCCATGTGCGTTCATTACTTCATTTATTAATTTTTGTTAGCTTTGTGTATGGTGTGTAGATTGGAAGAGGAAATTTGTGCTTCGAGGGAATTTTTGTAAACTTGGTAAGCTTCTCTGACTTTTGTTTCAATGCTGAATACGAACTAGGGAACTCAAAATTTAGGTTTATGATGATTAAAAGTCAGTCAAAGGATAGTTACCATAGTGTGAGCCAGTACAATCTTTGAGCACACAAATGAAGACACCAACTTCAATATGCTCAGAATTTCAAATTCAAGAGAAGTTGAATGTTTACACATGATAAGAGACATCAACTAGTGAGTGCAGCCTGCTTACTATTGAAATAGTGAGAAACCACTGAGAACTGAAGCCATGAGTGTAGCCCGTAGTATGACATTAAATCCGAGAATGTAGCTATACACATCAGCCTACGAACCCAAACCCTAGCCGCCGCAATCAGGAATCCAATCCTAAAATGACAATCCCTAGTCGCCGCGTTTCCATAAGATCCTAGTAAACAAAACCATGGAATTCGTGTGACGCCTCATGTCAAAACCGTAGACTAGAGGTGTAAGTACAGTAGGGTGACATTCAAATTGGCGTTTGGGCAATTCCAGGGATGGTGTCCCACACTGCTGCCAACTTTGACTCCCTCCACAGGGCTGAAAAAGTGTTCTTTTACCCTGAAATTTTGGAAACAGCATCACCTCTATGTTAAAAACATGCATACCAAATTTCAAGTCCAAAGGACTTATAAAACAAAAGATATTAAAAATTAACCACCATAGGGTAGCTGTGAGAAAAGTTTCTCAACCGCCAACTTTGACACCATCCCAAGGATTGAGGAAATTTTTGTTGCCCATGGAATTTTTGGAGTGAGAACACCTTTATGTTGATTACATGTGTGGAAATTTTCAAGTCCAAAAAATGCACCAAAAAAAAATCACATCCCAAATCTACCAACATGTGTAATTGTGAGAAAAAAAGGGAAAAACCATTTTACTACTTCCAACTTTGACACCCTCCCTAGGATTGAGGGTTTGTTATTTCAACATGAAATTTTTGACACATGGTAACCTTTATGTTGATAACATGTGGGAAAATTTTCAAGGCCAAAAAATGTATTCAAAAGAAGATATTCAAAATCTACTAACACGGGGGTTAGTTGTGAGAAAAGTTTCACAGCTGCCCACTTTGACACCCTCCCAAGAATTCAAAAAAATTTATTTGTCCATGAAATTTTGGGTATGAAGTCACCTTCACGTCAAATACAAGTGTGGAAAATTTCAAAATCCAAAAGATTTACACAAAAAAACATATACCAAGTCTACCAACATGTATTGTTGTGACAAACAAAGGGGAACGTTTACCACTACTTCCAACTTCAACACCCTTCCTAGGATTGAGTTTTTGTTGATACATAATGAAATTTTGGCCACAAGATCATCTCTATATTGGTAACATATGAGATAGATTTCAAAGCCAAAAGATGTATATACAAAAAAAAATCATTCCATATCTACCAATGTTTGTAACAATGAGAGACTATATTGAAGGGGCATACTGAGAATGTCAAATTATCTTTGACACCTCGTACTCTTCATTGATTTTATTCATGTGACTAAGCTACCAAACATAAATGCATCTTGAAAAGATCAATGAAATTTACATGTAGAATTGCAGAGTTGTTTTGTGTAGAAGAATCCACTTGTTATAAGGTTTGGTGTGCATTATGCACGTATGACGAGTTTTCTCCTCCAAATATCTGTCGAGCACTATGTAAAGGAAATGTTGTGTATATTTTGTCATGTGATTTGTAATAGAGTGAATGTTGAGATGGTATTGAGAGTGAATGTTGAGATGGTATTGAGTGGACATATTAGATATGGGCTGAGTGTTGTTGACTGATTGAGTAGACAAATCACATATGGGCTGATCCATTGAGTGGGCATATCACATATGGGCTGATCCATTGAATGGGCATATCACATATGGGCTGATTTATTGAGTGGATATATTTTTTTTTTTGTTGAGTGTTGTTGACTAGTTTACTGAGTGTTGACGAATCACATGTGGCATGAGTATGTCCAAGAGTATTTTTTGGTTCACTCAATTGATGCACATGCCATGGTTATCATCTAATGCACATGCCATGGTTATCACCTAATGCACATGCCAATGTGAGTGTTATGTTGTTGATTGATTTATTTAGTGCACATGCCATAAGCTGAGTCCTTTGTGTTTACTGAATTATATAATCCAATTGCCATAGGTTGAGTGTTATATTGATTACTTATTGAAGAGCATTTAGTATTGTATCAACATTATAAAAAATAGTCTATAATGGCAATTTCAGATGAAATCCGTGCTCGCATTATAGGTTTGAGTGAGGGAGGAAATACAGGAGTTCAAATTGCAGCCATTACTGGAGTTTCTGTTAGAACAGTTCAGAGGTTAGTAAAAACGTTTAAAGAAGATGGAACTTATAAGCGCAAACCTTGCGGTGGAAGTCACGCTAAAAAACTTAGTGAGAGAGATGTGAATAATATTGTGCGTTATGCAAAAACTCATCGTCGTTCCTCGGTCTCAAAGATTACTAATATGTGCCGTACTCAAGTGTCTAGACGTACTATTCAAAGGGTATTACATAAAAGTGGTATTTTTAGTCGAATTGCAGTCAAAAAACCTTTCTTGACATCCCATCACATGTCTCAACGGTTAGCTTTTGCTCAGAAGTACCATGGATAGAGTCCAAAAAAGTGGGAGCGTATTGTTTGGACAGATGAATCTACTTTTGAGATTGGAAAAAGTTCTCGGCAAATTCATGTTTGGAGAAGTGCATATGAGCGTTATTCATCAAGTTGTATAGTTCCTACTTTTAAAAGTGGACGGACATCTTTGATGATTTGGGGTGCATTTGCTGGAGGACAAAAGTCACAACTTGTCTTTATGCCAAAAACTCAACGTTCAGCTAAAGATTTTGTTGAAGTGGTCTACAATGGCGAATTGATTCATTTCTTGAGTAGACTTCCAGAAGGAGTGCTAATGGAAGATGGTGCACATATTCATCGTAGCAAAACATGTGAAGAATGCAGACAAACCCACCAACTCGAAAAGCTCAATTGGCCTGCAAACTCTCCCGATCTCAATCCAATCGAGAATGTCTAGAGGATGCTAAAAGATGTTGTGCAACATGGCAAGGAATGCCCTAGAAACTTAGAAGTGATGAAGGTAGTTCTTGAAAAAGAGTGGAATTTGGTTAGTGGTACAAAGCTCCTTCAACTATGTCATTCTATGCCCTCAAGGTTACAAGCGGTGATTGATGCTAATGGAGGACATACACGTTGTTAGATATGGAATGATTTTTTTTATATATACATCTTTTGGCTTTGAAATCTATCTCATATGTTACCAATATGGAGATGATCTTGTGGCCAAAATTTCATTATGTATCAACAAAAACTCAATCCTAGGAAGGGTGTTGAAGTTGGAAGTAGTGGTAAACGTTCCCCTTTGTTTGTCACAACAATACATGTTGGTAGACTTGGTATATGTTTTTTTGTGTAAATCTTTTGGATTTTGAAATTTTCCACACTTGTATTTGACGTGAAGGTGACTTCATACCCAAAATTTCATGGACAAATAAATTTTTTTGAATTCTTGGGAGGGTGTCAAAGTGGGCAGCTGTGAAACTTTTCTCACAACTAACCCCCGTGTTAGTAGATTTTGAATATCTTCTTTTGAATACATTTTTTGGCCTTGAAAATTTTCCCACATGTTATCAACATAAAGGTTACCATGTGTCAAAAATTTCATGTTGAAATAACAAACCCTCAATCCTAGGGAGGGTGTCAAAGTTGGAAGTAGTAAAATGGTTTTTCCCTTTTTTTCTCACAATTACACATGTTGGTAGATTTGGGATGTGATTTTTTTTTGGTGCATTTTTTGGACTTGAAAATTTCCACACATGTAATCAACATAAAGGTGTTCTCACTCCAAAAATTCCATGGGCAACAAAAATTTCCTCAATCCTTGGGATGGTGTCAAAGTTGGCGGTTGAGAAACTTTTCTCACAGCTACCCTATGGTGGTTAATTTTTAATATCTTTTGTTTTATAAGTCTTCTGGACTTGAAATTTGGTATGCATGTTTTTAACATAGAGGTGATGCTGTTTCCAAAATCTCAGGGTAAAAGAACACTTTTTCAACCCTGTGGAGGGCGTCAAAGTTGGCAGCAGTGTGGGACACCATCCCTGGAATTGCCCAAACGCCAATTTGAATGTCACCCTACTGTACATACACCCCCAACTGTTGGTGCTCCTCCATCCAGCATCTCCAAAAATGTCCTTCTAAACCGTAGATCTGCAAAAGCACCATTACCTCTCCTCCAAAATCCTATGGCTGTTGTCTCTTTACCCTCCCCTTCACCTTCCTCAACCTCACAACTATCTCCTTCTCGAAGCTTTCCTCTCAAAACCCTCCTTCCCCCGTCTAATTTAAAACCCTTTCTTCCACCTCCCCCGTGCCCTCCCCGAGGCTCGAGTGCCGTCAGTCCTGTGCGTCCGTGCGGGCAGATCCTGCGAAGCTGTGCTGCCAGCCTACGCTATGTTGCGCCTCCTCCCGTGGTTGGCAAGGCGGAGGCGCTGCGCTCCTGGCACCTCGGCCAGGCGCCGCCCCGGCTCCCTCCCGCCCTCACACCTCCCCTCCATTCCTCCCTCTCACAACTCCTCTCTCCTCGCCCTCATAGCCCCTCTCTCCTCATCCTCCGCCCTCACAAGCCCATCTCCCCCACACCTTCATTGTCTCCCTTATCCAAACTCAAGCTTCTCACACTCACAGCCTCCTTCACAACTACTACTAGGGGTGTGCACGTGCACCTCTTGTAGGACTATCCAAAGGTGCCGAGATTGATATCCTTCATTGATACCCTCAATACCATAGCCCTGACCCTAAACCCTAAATTGATATCCTATTTTCATTCCTTGGTTGAAAACCGGATGTAGATACCCAGGAAGTCATATCCTAGTGGTGATACCCTTGCTATTGATACCCTAAGTACCTTTGCCTATAAATGATGTAGAAAATATCTCAATCTAAACTCGTTAAAAATGCTCGTTTTAGTGCAATTTGTAAGGAAGAAAAAATGAAGTTTTTTTGAAGTTTTAACCGTAGGATCTCAATAACAACTTATTAACTAATTTACACACAAAATTCCATAAAGTTTTACCACACCAATTGAAAGATTATAATGTTTGCGTTTACTGGATCAACAGACTTTGACTTCAAATGGTGTCCAATTTTTGCACTATAAAAGGTCTCAATTTATTACCATAATGTTAAACATGATGTTAGTTCCTTGTACACCAATATTTAGAGGTAGAGGAAGAGTGTAGCATATTCAAAAAATTTGTGCAATGAGTGGTGGTTCAAAAATTCTCGATTCAGGTTACATTTTTTTCTGAACTTTTTATTGTTTTAAATGAAAATCCATATGGTCAATAAGGAGGTTTATAACACCTAATGCCGTTGGAAAAATTAAAAATAAATGATATGAAGATCTCAAAGTTTTATGTAGAAAGGTAGAAGATTTTTTGGTACCTTGGCTGAAATTGTGTGACAATGTGTGAAAATGATTGACTTGGATTAATATGTTATTTCACTAAATAACTAAGATCATGCTTAACACAATGGTATTGGATTTAGATCTTGTGTAGCGCAAAAATTTGACACAAAGTGAAGTCAAGGTCTACTGATTCGGTAAACATAGGAAGGAAAATGAACCATTTGCTTTGCTTCAAACACTACAATCTTTTGATCCGTGCGGTCAAAGTTTATGAAATTTTGTGAATTTGTTATTTAACAATTTTTAATTTAGATCCTATGGTCAAAAGTAGAGATAAAAGTTTATTTTATCCATTGCACTAGAATCGAATGGTTTTGAAGTGTTTTTGATTTGAAACTATCCTAGTACCTTAGGGATTAAGCATGATATTTGATATTTGTTCATACATTTTTTCAAGTACAAGAAGGGTGTTTAATGGAATAGAAGTAATATTGAATGGAAATTTAGGGTTGGAGATGGAAGTGGATTAATTTTTCAATAGTCAGTCTTCAACTAAATGAACAACTTTGAAGTGTTTCTAGAAGGATACAAATAATATACTTTATTGCTTAACATATTATACTTTCAAATTAACCATAGTTTTGGTTTGAAGTACACAAATTTTAACGTATAGAAAAATAGTATAATATATTAAAACAATTGTCCCTAAAATCAAGGTCTTGCTCTAAACCAATACACATCTTCTATTCATGTCAAATGAACATCTATTGATGTAAATGTGATACCTTTGTAAAAAAAAAATTTAAGCAGAAAGAATCGTATTCCATACTAATAGTGACTATTGTTTTGTAATGATATACAAGTTTTTTTAGTGTAGCGTTTTAGCACCACCAAAAATCGGCAGAATCTGGGAGAGCGACGGCTAGTGGATTGCGGAAGTGGATGAGTGGAAGGCATTTTTGTGGGTGACATATTATCCCATTGATTTGAGGCAGCGTACATCGGCGTTGGGGAAGAGTATTGGAAAAATCCAGGCAATTACTCCTCAACGTGAAGATATGGTATACGTAACTTGCGTATTGGGTCCACGTCAATCAGTTGTGAATACTTCTTTTCAATGAAGTTGCTTCTTGCACTTGTCCATATGAATTTCCTTCAAAATCTAAATCAAGTGAAATTTCTCAAATCGTTGCAGACGTTTTGGTTTAACATCTCTCTTGCAATACGTACTACTAGACACAATAATGTCTTAGCCTGTTCAACGTCATCACCAAAGATGGTGCTGAAGGCTAAGAAGATTATGGAGGAACATATAAGATATGAAGCATTATGGGCGAGGGATCCATTACGTACATCAACTCAAGCCCCACCAGCGGAATAAGAAGAAACAAAAGATTGTTGAATTCTTGCTAAGCCGTTGCAATTGGATGGGCGGCCAATGGAGGAGGGAAGGAAAGTAGAGGCCATCATCATACCACAACTTTTGAGGTACACACATTACCTAATCCCCCATTATCTAGTAGACGTCCTACGAAGCGGCCACGACGTAATGAGAGGGATGTAGCTTTTGGTTTTAGAGAAGGCCCCTCAAGATTGGATCCAAGCGGGAGGAGGTAAATTGGGAGAAGTTTAGGATCGGGTGGCAAGGTTCCTAGGTCGGGGCTCAGGACGTCTAGTGGTCATCGTAGGGCCCCTGCATCTACACCGAGAGCTTTAGCTAATTTGTTAGCCATGGCGCCGGAGGAAGAAGAATTTCACAACCTATCAGACAATCTACCAGAGGATTTTGAAGACAATGCGGATATATCATTGGATGTTCCAACTTCAATGTATTCAAAAGCACCAATGCCTACAACGGAGGAGATTGCAAAAGGATCGGTGTGGGGAAATTTTGTGTTTAAGTCACACATAGATCGCATTCTCTCTATAGAGAATCCGGAAACGAACCACCGGATTTTATCACAAAAGAGGGTCAGAGAAGTATTTAACTGCTTAAAAGATCCAAAATCCACGGCTCGGTTGAATAGGTTGGTACTTCGACCGATCAAATACATCGTGCATACGACTACCGATGATGGTGTTGTTGAGAAGCTCGAGTTGTCATTTCCGTTCGTAGGAACTGCACAAGAGTTTGAGTGCATGTTCATTGCACAGGGGAGTGCTTTTGCACATGGCACCATAGGATCCCAGTACACTTGGCTTTAAGATCATATCATTTGGGAACCAGTCGATGGGCAACACATAGTAGTAGCTTATAAGTTTCCATAGCAATAGTGGAGAGATGATAATATGCCATTAAATGACTACCAAGAGACGTTTGAGCGGCGGGAGGCCGTTTTTGTGGTGTATAATGATTGCCGCTTTACATTGAGAAGTCTATGTGGATCAACGTAGCGGAGTGGAAGAGAAAATCATATTCTATTATGAAGGAGGATTTGAGGAAGCTCCGTCAGATTTGGGGTCTATATGGGAGGCCTGATAGCTTACTACATGCGGACGATGCACGTAGGGATGTTGCTTTGGTGAATGCAGCAAGTGTAGTGCATAGGTTGGTAAAGGGGATGGAGATGTCACAGTGAAGTAGTTGGCAAAAAACATGCAGGATCTGATCCATCATGCATGAAATCCGAGCAATGATTGCTTTGAAGCTATCATTCAAGTACGCGAGGACTACAAAGACGGCATTATCTTTTGCAACAAGGAAGAAGAGGACAAGTCGAAAGCCATTGCGAGGAAGAAAGAGTTGGATCCAAATGTGGACATACAAATAGCAAAAAAGATGATGACTCAGAAATGGTTGAGGCCATTTAGTAGGATTTCGGATTCATATTATCTTCGGTTGGCTAAGCTTCTGCAGCTAAACTGGTGAAGTCTTCTGCAAATAAGCTGATGGAGGAGGACAGACTAAATCCTCTTCAAGCATATTATTTCAACGACATAAAAGACCCAAATCTACATCCTCGCACTATTGCCGGTGCGGTTGATCGATATCAGAGACAAGAAGCTGTGATAAATACCATCTGTTGGATGATGGTGGAGAACAAAGAAAATACACCTTATTCCACAGAGGGGTTCTTTTGTATCTGTACAGAGAAATGTTTTGTGAAGGACAACGAACAACTTGATACCTTTGAAAAGCTTTTGAATGCTACTACTAAAGTAGCTTGGATTGCTCCAGTATAGGGGAAGGTGTCTTAACTAGAAGAGATAGGGTACCTCATTCCTCATTTCATCAGGTTTCATTATGGTGACATTGCAATAGGGGGACGTTGGTAGATTGGACTGTTCGTAGATGTGGGAGGGTTGACTACTGTTAATTGAGACTGACAGATGGAAGTCACAAAGCTAGGCCTGAACGACATAGAGAATTTTTTTGCGATTTGGTATAGAAGAGGATCATTCCGCACCAACTATATAGAGCTCGGAAAACCATATTTGTGGATGATTAATTGGCGGTGGAGCAATGAAGATGGTCATTAGGGAGCAGACCAATTATCAACAACTTTTGCACAACTGACATTATGGATGACAAATATTGAACGATAGAATGTCATCTTCTTGTTACCACCGGCCGTGTATGCCAACGAAGAATTTTTTATAGAAGAGAAGCTTCCGGAGGGATGTACTATGCAATGTGGATGTCGGGCATTTGATTTCAACTCTGTCAATTCCTATACTCTCGATTTTACAGGGAGTGGGCATTTGCAACAAGTAGTACAACCAATTGACGATGTTGTGATTTGTATGCAGTACCCTATGGGTACATTTCCTCGCCCAAACTATGTTTCATGAGACCTTCCACTTCCATTTGTATTCTTGAATCACTAGAGTGAGGCATGCCAACCTTCTGAAGTTGATTCACTTGAAAGATCTCCATCATAGTTGGTAAGACTAGTGGGCTCATACATGCCTCGAGGTTGGGGTTTAGTGGCATGTAACATACCTACGGCCATTCCTACGATCCTTTAAGGAGATTTCCAAGGATTTGAGATTTTTATCATTGACGATTGTACAAATAAAGTTTCATTTTTGTACAATGAATTGTCCGACAATTTCCAAAGACAATTGTTGATGAGGACTAGTAAAATAAGTATTGGTTGTAATATTGTACATGAGACCAAAGAGGCGGTTGATGGAGTGAGGAATGAAGACAACAACGACGATAGAGGTGGTTTAGGGTCGCTTCACACTATGCCCAAGTCGAGAAGCCGACCGTCAAAATAAGTGGCCAAACTATGGCGAGAGGCCAAATTTTTTTGCCAAAAAAATACCTTAAATAATGTAGATTGAAGGTTTGGCCGGTCGTGGTGTGAAGCCCCAAAGGCCAAGTCCAAAGTCCAAACCCCATATCATTATGCCAAAAAAAATCAGCCCAAAAAAATCAGCCAATAAAAATCAGCAAAAAAAAATCAGCCAAAAAAATCAACCAAAAAAATCAGCAAAAAAAAATCAGCCAAAAAAATCAACCAAAAAAATCAGCAAAAAAAAATCAGCCAAAAAAATCAGCCAGAAAAAATCAGTCCAAAAATTTGGTCTCTTTCATCTAACGGTCTAAATCTTGTCACTTTCTGATTATTTTGATAAATAAATTCGACAGACTCTCGATTGTAGTTTGGGTCGACCAAAATGGGCTACCCAAGTTTTGCTCGAGAGGCCGTCGCTTTGGCGCCAAAACAACCCAAAAGTGTTGCCATGTAGGACGACGGCCTTTGGAGTTTGGGCACAAGTATGAAGGCCCAAAGTCCGGACTTTGGCCATTCTAGCACTCTCATTGGTGGAAATCGACAGCCTCTCGACTTGGCCACCAAGTGTGAAGCGGCACTTAGAGGAGAGATTGCCACGTTCAAGTACCACTGAAGATTCCACATCTCGCAGTAGCTTGAGCTTCAGGAATTTGAACACCGATGAAGTTGAAGTGAATCAGTTTCTTCCAAAAGAGAGGATTCCATCAACGCAGCCGTCGGTGGGAGATACTTTAGGGGAGACGTCTACGACACCTGTAGAGAAGATGCAAGATACCGGTGTAGTGGATGTTAGTTTGGTGGCAATGGCAAGAGGAGGACGTACATTCGATGGTCTTAGGCTTGAGATGGGGGAAGAAGAATCGAAATCAACGACATTGTTTTTGGTGCAGAAGAGGATTCCACAGCTTTTCATGCCTTCTCAATTAGAGCTTGTATTGGAGACACATGAGACGTTCGGAGGTAATCATAGTGATACCTGAGCAATTTAGCCTTTCGTTCCAAGATTTAGCGTATCGGAGGACATCAATGCATTTCAAAGGGCCTTCTCCTTCGTCGAGAGATGTCCTCTAATACAGAGGATGGCTTTTTCTACAATGATGATAGCGTAAGGCATACGCGGAAGGGTGTTCCTGGCAATTACCGATATGTTGAGTGTGTGTCCATTAGCATTGGAGATATAGAAGATTGTCTAGTGCAGGATCATGAATTGTCCGCTATGGTAGGTAGCGCCATTGGACACGTGGAGGGAGTCGTTGCGCTAGAAGATGAGCTCTGAGCCCTAAAACTATATACTATAATAGAGCATGCACGCAATTTAGGTAGCAAGTACGTTAGTATAATGCAGTTTAAGATGTGTCCATCGTTTGGTAGGTGGTCTACACTTATATATTGGGTGGTCCATATCATATGTTTGATTTAGGATTTCTCACCAATAGTGTGGAATTGATTGATTACGTATATTTTTGCATATAAAAAACAGTGAGGTACTTTACACTTTCTTAGAAAATTGCATATATATTTTTGTATGTCTTACACATAGTATTTGTAGTGCAGTACTTTTAAATCCTATAATAACTCAAAACACATTTATAATCTCTTTGGGTACATGATTATTATTTTGTAGCAAGAATTGCAAATTAGCTTAGAAATCATATATTTTCTAAAAAATTGTAACAAATGGAATAAATATACCACTTATGTGAACATGAAGATGCCAATGTTTGACACAACAAACACCAAAATTTTGTGACAAAAAACATTCTAAACTCTTGCCAATTTTTTATTTTCTATAGAGTTTTGAGCAAAAAACTTGCGGCTTTCTACCAGCAATCAATGCACTTGGCTAAGTGCAAAATTGCTTAATTACATGTTATATATGTTTGTCCATACCTACACTCACTAAATTCAAGGGCTTGTGAGACGACTTTATATGTTGTGTAACAAACTGTGTAATTTTAAATGATACATAGATAAGGAGTGTCCAACTCCTCACTTTACGCTTATTTTATAATTGTGAGAAAGTAGATACAACCTCTCAAGGGTTGTTTAGTCCAAACAATAGAGTTTTGTGAATTTATTATTTTAAAAAGAATGCTTAGGCGGGATTAAAGAGAGATAGAAGAATGATAGGGAAACAGAAAAATGAACATATTGCATGCATTTTTTCCGCACTATGAATTGCAAGAGTTGTCAAGGCAGTCAACACTCTTGGGCCCTACACAATGCAAGCTTAGGCTCTTTCATAGTACTCAAAGTTCTTAATGAATTAACCAAAAGTTCTCTCACACTTATCCAAAGCTAAGTCATCCCCTCAATGTTGTCATGGTTACTAGCATAATATCATGAAGTAAAATGTGACAATGTGCCGCCCCTACGATTTAGGAAAACTCAATTGTATGCATATTTTTCTTAAACATATGTCATGAGGTAAAGTTGTTCAATTGCACAAATCAATTTCATTAGAAAAAACCGTCAAATTAATATCTAGAGCAATGAAAAGAATTCCAAATAAAAGAATTTTGAAAATAGTCTTTGGTTTGAACATGTATTATTTGTCGAACAATGGACATTGGTTTTGATAAGTTTGAATTCATCTATTTCACCTATAATTTACTTAGTAAAGAGCTTATAAACGTCAAGAATTTTAATGTTTGACAGTGGATAGAAGAATATAAGGTCATTGGGATTGATAAATCAAATTACAATGCATTTTCTTTCCCATTGCCATCAAAGAGGAAATAATAAAACTGTGGTAGATGACGATGATTTATTTGCAAAAGACTGAATTTCTCATAAACATGAAATTAAGGAATGATTGCCCTTGGCCAAGTGCAGTGGCCAATTGGTGAACAATGGCTCCATGTAGCCAAATTGTGTAGGCTTGGGGCCTATGATAGAACCATAGCAAATTCACTCATGGATGGCCAGAAAATAGTCGAATTTTGGATTTTCACATTTGATATCGTATTAGACCAATACCAATACAAATTTGTACTTAATTGAACTTCATGCTAATAATATTATAAACGACTAGTAGCCTAAACTTGTATGCACATGGAATATGTAAAAGACATCTTACCGAGTAGATGTTCTTTGTTGATAACTTTTGCTTAAAGACTTTAAATCACTATTGAATTATTGGAGACAGAAAACTCACCTAGTTGGCTAAAATTTGTTGGTTTAAAATTTTTGAAAAACGGTTTCTTATTATGTAAAATTGAGTTTGTGGCAAGTTGAACGAAGGGGTTGAGGAAGCTATTGGAGGCAACAAAGGGATCATTCTTCCTTGCCGTTTGCATGATCTCATGTCTAGTAGTTTACGAATACTTTACAACTAGGTAAGGGATGAAAATAAAAAGTTCCTTGATGTCACTAAAAACTTGCCCCAACTTCAAACTAGACATGGGAAATTGCATAGTTAACAACTAAAGCCACTAGTATATGTAAGTAATAAACATAGAGATGACTTCAAGAACTGGCGACCTACAATGGCTAGCATAAGTATCTGGATAGTGAAAGGTATCAAATAATGCATGGATTGTGACCTAGTAGTAGGATTAATAAGAGACTTTTTGGCTAACTTTATTTAGCATACCACATGGTCCTTATTAATTTTGATTCCCTCAAAGTTTGCTATTTGTTGGAATTATACATGCAAAGATCATGAATATGTTTGTACAACTTAATATGCAAAAGTTGTGTACACCATAAGATCTTCAATGCAAGTGCACTTGTTGGGCTATTGTTTTGAATATTTATTATTTTTAGACATAGTTTTTTGTAGAACGTCTTATTGATGAGCATGTGCAATCTACAATCAAACATGAGGGAAGAAGCATAATGGTTTGGAGTTGTATCAATTGAGAAAGAGTTGACAAGCTTCATTTGATTGAAGGGAAGATGGATAAATATATGTATCACAACATTTTGAGAATTTAAACTTATCAGCACTATACAAATGCAAGGTTTGAAAAAGGATCAGGTTTTTTTCCAAGGTGACAATGACCCAAAGAATACGGTACATTACATTGTAAATTGGTTGTTGGCTAAAAAAATTCAATCTACTAGGCAACCTCCACAATCACCTGACCTCAACCACTACATCAAATAATGCATATAGTATTATAGTGTGGACCAGACAATTTCCAATTATCTACATTAATTCCAGTACACACAAATTCCAGTGGTCTACCCCAATTCTCAATCCACATCAAATCATGTTCCTCATAAAATAGTGTGGGATGTTTCAAACTGTTGACACAAAATTAATGTGGATTATGGAGAGGTGGCAGTGAGTGGCAGTGTGGTGCCGGCAAGCAATGAGGAGAAAAAGATATTTGGTAGTCAGTGGCGGTGAGGTGGCAAAGAATGGCATGACACATGTTGAATGTATCCACTTCAAACATATTCCAAAACCAAAATTGATGTGGTCCGTATCATTTTTCACCCACATTACCAATGAATCCACAATATATTCAGCATTTGGTGTAGCAAAAGTGACTTATAGGAGAAGATACAAGAAACTAGGTAAAATATAAAGGTTGATGTTGTAAGGAAGTTGATACACTTTAAGCCTCAAAGAGCTCTTGATACCATCAAGCAAGAGGCAACTACAAACAGTGGTAGTGCTACTGAGTGCTTAAGAGTTGAACCATTGAGATGTGAAGATATTCTATAATCTATACTCTTGTTTTTTACAATTGATCTACAATAAAATCTATTTTTGCATAAGGAAACGTGTAGGCACATCGCACATTTGATTTATTGTGTATTACTTTAGTTCATATTGTCAATGAACTCTTTCTACTTTATGCATGATGCAACTATATTTCTTGTGGTTGTATTATTGCTATTTCATGACAGTTGATGTAAATTTGGTAGCTGATTTTCTAAAGCAAGCTTCTCCTGTACAACTAATTCTGCTAGCCACTGTACACCTTAAGAAGAAGTCACAAGCGATTGAGCTGGATAGACGACGTGTGACCATAAACGAGGATTTATATTCTAGCCATTTTGTACAGACGAAAGTACGCCATGCCGCTTGAGAGCGCCAAGCACAGGAAGGCAATGAAACTCATGGCCGTCGCCGCGGCCTCTTTGTCACAGAACACGCGGAAGCCGTCATCGCAGGAGAGCATGCCCGACTCCCCTTTCTGAGAGTTCACCGAATCGGCCGCTCCGGCCCCGCATCCGGCCATCAACATGTACGTCAAAGCCTGCGTTGGTCACCCAGCCAAATCCACCACGAGGTTGACAACATTGCTTCAGTATCACTAGAGTATTACAGTATCAGTCGAGCATCGACAACATGTGATCAGACATCGAAAGCATGCATTCCATGGACAGAGATCGAGCGCGAGAGCGAGACTGTGGTAGTAGACTCACTTGGTCGCAGACGAAGGTGATTGTGGAGCCGGGTTTGGTCGGCGCGGCGAGGACCGGCTTTCCGGTGCACGAGCTCACGATGGACAAGATGAGTTGCACAACGGAGTAAACGCACACAATTACATTGATCGACAATAGATACCTGGAAAAAGAGAACGACCTCAAGAACGTCAACGGAGAGCGCTTGCTAAAACGGGGCATGAGTCTCGGAGTAATATTCTTGACTTACGCAGAGTTTGTGGAGTTGAGTGCCTTCCACCCCCGCCAGCGCCAGCCAAAGTAAGTGCCCTCCGTGTACTCGCCGTGATTGGAAGCGATCAGCGCGAACGCCACGGCGGAGAACACAATGCAGGCGACCCGCAACACGATGGAGATGACGGGCAGGTGCGCGCCGTTCCTGCTCGCGGCCATCGACGCGGGCGCGTTGTACATGGCAGCCGGAACGCCAGGCACGGGGGCAGTGGGTGCCGCTGGGGTTTTCTGGAAGTCCCTCCCATTGTCATACATTTCACTCTGCCATGCTCCTCCGCTTGCCATGATTCTCAAGCACTTGCTCTCCAACTGCAAAACTAACCTCGACGAAAGCTAAGAGAACTGGAGCAGATAAGCTCTCTCACTCGTTATTAATATCGACAGGGTCAGGAATCTCGCAGGCTCTTCTGGATCCCGAAATAGCAACATTCTGTACCGATTTTCGTCCAGCTGGTGGTACTGGAAATATATAATAATTTAAGGAGCAAGTGGTCATGAATCCGTGGAATTATGCTAGCGCTGTGGATTGGGAGCCTACCGATGCGGCGGGAATTGATTAGGGGGGAAATGACGACCATGCGCTGGAGCAGTAGCGCGCAAAGGTGTCCCGGTACCATTCTCATCATGTTACAGTGGGTGCCGACTGACTGGCTTTCTTGTGTGAATAAAGGCTCTGGCCCCCTTCCCACCAGGAGGTTGAAGGTAGAATAGTGGCTTGAATGTGATGATTCGCACCGCAAAGAAGTGGTAACAATCCATCCTACATGGCATCCTACTTGGCAAGTAAGTTATCTACAATGGAAGAGACGTGTGGTAGAGTGTTGATAAAGGCACACTCCATAATTTTGTTGCATGCCTTGAATAGTAGAGAAAAGTAGGTAGTGGTAGATATATGGACAAGCTAAACTACTCCACTACACTGATTTTGATGTTTAGTGTCATGGGCAGTAAATGACTTGTAAATCCTCTAAGTTTTAACTTTTGATATAAATTTTTACTAAGAGCACAACAATCTATATTGCTCAAAGAGATGGATCATAGTGGACATGGTCGGTAAAAATATTGATCAAGGCTGAAAACTTATAGCATTTACAAGTCATTTACTGCCTATGACACTAAACTTCAAAATCAAGTAAGTGACTCTAAAATATTTATGATTGATGTGAACATTCCCATGCACCCTTTCCACCAAGAAGTAGATTGCGAGCACTACTGAACAAATTTTTACTTGGTTAAATTCCATGCTAACCCCTAAAGAACCAAGTGTCAAAAATGGGCCTTTTGAAAGTTTGGTCGAGTTCCGATGGTGTCAATTTCAACATTCCACGGAGAAATTTCTTACTCTAGAAGGGCATTACTAAGACCTCAATGGAAGAACAATTATTTTCTAAATCCGGCATTTAATGAAAAAGTTATAGGGTTTTGAATTTCAAACGGGAAGAGTGGACAAGTCGGGCACCTCCAAAAACTTCTACCAGGACACTCTATTGAATGTGAAATTTTCAGCACTCATAAGTAATATTAGTTCTTTTCATAACGACAAAAAAAGTTATTGTCTTTAGTGAAAAATAGCATACTAACCTATTTTCACACATTGTCCCACAGGGTACCAAGAAAACTTCTTCTTTTCCACATAAAACTTAGAGAACTTCATATTTTTCACTTTTTATTATTTCGATAACGTGTAGTGTATATCTTCTTATTGACCATTCGGATTATCAATTTGAAGCATATGAAGTTCACATAAAATTAAAACGTGAATTGGCAAATTTTGAATTTCCACTCCTTGCACAATTGTTTTGAATATGCTACACCCCTCTTCTACCTCTAAAAATTGGGGTATAAGGAACTAACATCATGCTCAACACAATGGTAATGGATTTAGACCTTGTGTACAAAAATTTGACACCAAGTGAAGTCAAAGTCTATTGATCCACCCTACACATGGAAGAAAATGAAGCATTTGCTCCACTTCAAACACTATAATCTTTCAATCTATGCGGTCAAAGTTTATAAAATTGTGAGTATGTTACTTAATTAGTTTAATTGAGATCCTACGATCAGAACTAGAAACAAAAGTTTTTGTTCTCTTCTTTATTCATTGCACTAGAATCTAACAAATTTGAAGTGTTTTTGGGCTTAAATTGTCACCATACCTTAACTTAGGGTTAATAATGTTTTCAACAGCTACACTAAATTTTATGTTTAGTGTAGGCATACTACATGATTTATAAGCGTCCAGTTGTAACGTCCGCTGAACTGAGGTATCTGTCTACATTAAACAACCCATTCTCTAGAGGGACAACAAAGCGGTCATTCCTTCCCGCCAGTTGCATGACCTCATGTCTAATAGTTTACAAACCCTTTACAACTGAAAAAAACCAACGAAAATAAAATCCAGCTTGCTCTCACCAAAAACTCGCCCCTAGTCCAAACCAGATATGAAAAATGGTTTACTTCATGTCTGTAAGTAAAAAATATGGAGATAACTCCAAAAAAGGAGGACCCACTGTATAAATAAGAATGGAATGAACTAGAGAAAGTTCCATGATGTCCAAGCCATCACAAGCGATTGAGCTGGAGAGACGACGTGTGACCATAAACGAGGATTTATATTCTAGCCATTTTGTACAGACGAAAGTACGCCATGCCGCTCGAGAGCGCCAAGCACAGGAAGGCAATGAAACTCATGGCCGTCGCCACGGCATTCTTGTCACAGAACACGCGGAAGCCGTCATCGCAGGAGAGCATGCCCGACTCCCCTTTATGAGAGTTCACCGAATCGGCCGCTCCGGCTCCGCATCCGGCCATCAACATGTACGTCAAAGCCTGCGTTGGTCACCCAGCCAAATCCACCACGAGGTTGACAACGTTGCTTCAGTATCACTAGAGTATTACAGTATCAGTCGAGCATCGACAACATGTGATCAGACATCGAAAGCATGCAATACATGGACAGAGATCGAGCGCGAGAGCTGGACTGTGGAAGTAGACTCACTTGGTCGCAGACGAAGGTGATTGTGGAGCCGGGTTTGGTCGGCGCGGCGAGGACCGGCTTTCCGGTGCACGAGCTCACGATGGACAGGATGAGTTGCACAATGGAGTATGCGCACACAATCACATTGATCGACAACAGATACCTGGAAAAAGAGAACGACCTCAAGAACGTCAACAGAGAGCGCTTGCTAAAACGGGGCATGAGACTCGGAGCGATATTCTTTACTTACTGAGCGTTTGTGGAGTTGAGTGCCTTCCACAACCACGAGTAGTAGCCGCCGTAATACACCGTGACATTGCCCTGATTGGAAGCGATATGCGCGAACGCCACGATGGAAAACACAATGCAGGCGACCCGCAACGAGATGGAGATGACGGGCAGGTGCGCGCCGTCCTTGCTCGCGGCCATCGACGCGGGCGCGTTGTACATGGCAGCCGGAACGCCAGGCGCCGGTGAGGCTTTCTGGAAGTCACTCCCATTGTCATGCACGCCACTCTGCCATGCTCCTCCGCTTGCCATGATTCTCAAGCTCTAGCTCGCCAACGGCAATACTTACCTCGACGAAAGCTGAGAGAACTGGAATAGGGAAGGCTCTCCCACTCGTTTTTGAAGTCAAGAGGGGCAGGAATCTCGCAGGAAAATCCTCACCGATTTTCGTCCAGCTACACTAAATATTCATGCATAGTAAAAACCAACAGCATTTACCAGTCATTTACTGGGCACTACACTAAATGCCATCTTTAGTGTAGTGGTGATGGAAATATACATTTATGTAAGGGGGAAGTGGTGAATCCGTGGTATTATTGGAGCCTACCGATGCGGCGGGGATTCATTAGGGGGGAAATGATGATTAAAACAGTTGCAACAGCAGCACACATAGGTGTCGCTGTACTATTCCCACTACGTTACAGATCTCGTGGATGCCGACTGTCTAACTTTCTTTTCGTGGAAGGGGCTCGTGAGTAGGTTCGCAGGCTAAGGCTCCATGTTTTGCAAGGCTACGATGATGATAATAAACTTCTGTCACTCCTGTTTTGAAGGAGCCAGCGTGAAAATAGGGTCTGTTCATTCCCCGACTAAGCGCATGCCACATCCATAGGTTAGTGAATAGAGTTTTCCTGAAAGTCTGAGTTTTAAAAGGTGGCTACCTTGTGTTAGCCAAAACGACCCGGTGCAATATCCTTCAACCCTTTAGCACCCAGGAAGCCCGAAATGGGGCTCCGGAGGTGCTCAAACTCAATTTGCATGAAATCCATGAGGAACTAGGCTTCGAGATATGAGGTTCATATTTGCGCACTCATTACACGAACGCTCTCCAACAATCAGATCATGATTTGGATTTATAGAACTCTTAAAAAAGCTAGGAATACAACACAAAACACACCAAATACACTAAAATACAGTGAATGCAGTGAATACTATGCCACATACTATGTTGTATTTCACACACATGCACATTGATTTTGGTCTTAATTTTTTTATTGAACTTGGTCTTTAAGACATTCTTCATTGTTTTGTGATCGTTGATCTCTCTCCTCACATACAAAACTTTTGTTTTGATTCGTATAAGGTTGGAACATTTTTGTATAGAACCGAGTAGAAAAAAGAAAAAAAATCACCAATAATTGGGTATAAATGTTTTCTTCACATATAATATGTCAATGTGAAGCTATCAACCTAGTGCACATGTGAACCGCTCTAATTCAAAGTTAAAAATTCTTGCAAGACTCTATTGATAGTTAAAGTAGTACACCCTCCAAATTCCACAATTTTCACTACCAATATACGGTAACTTTAAACACTATAATCTATTACATCAACGGTTGGATGTTGTGCAAAATTTCCCCAAAGTTGAGATCATGGGTTAAGTTCAATTTTGTAAGGTTAGATATTAATATTAGTCATTGTATTTCCATCAATTCCAGTTCAAAGAAAAAAATCAGCAGAAATATTGGTTTTTCCAGAAATATCCCTGGGCGCTAAAGGGTTAAGGTACACCTTGTGTCTTTCTCTATTCACCAAAGCAGGGTGAGATTTAAATACGACAATATTTGCAGGGTGAAAATTCTCACCCTCCATATTTTATCGGCCACGTGCATGGAACAAGCTAATGTAACCAAATATGTAATTTGGAGTCACCAATGCCACCTTGCATCTATGTTTGGACAGTGACTGTGCCTAGATGATTAACCCTATAGCATGTTGGTTGGCTGACAAAGGACCATTATTTATGGAATAAACCCCAAAGTTAACCAAACCACCATGTTTTTAAAAAACAAGTGGACTTTTAGGTATACAACCCTATTAGCGTTTTGGGGTAAGAATTAGGGTTTAAACCCCGAGTACTTTCAAGAAAACTCCAATGTATTAACCTTTCAATTTTGTATGGTGCCAGTTGGTCGACGCACATGCATCTTTATTTGAAGTTTCAGGCACCTAAGGCGGTTTGGACGGGGACCTTTTTGGGTTTACGGGCCTTGACATGTTGAGCTTCGTCTCATGTACGTTTGGGAGGCCAAACCTACGTTTGACAGTACATGATAATTTGAGGTAAATTTGAGGTACGTGGCGGGGAAAATTTCCTCTGACGTCACGGTTGAAGTAAATTGCCAAACTGGTAAACAACCCGACGTAAAACTCATAAGGTCTAAAGTGCAAGTTTGGATGCTCCGTCGGGTGGGGCCCACCATCTGACAAGCAGTGCCAAAAAGGGATGATATCCGGGACCATCCGGAACTATGTGCAGGGGCCAAGTGGTGGCCACAATATCCTACATGTATGGTGTCGTATTTTAACATGATAAGGTTTTCATATTGAAATGATCTCCAAATGAAAGATGTTAGTTGAAGAAACTTCTTTTCAAAGGTGTATTAACCCCCTAAATTTCCTTGACAATTTCACACCAAAAATACTTCAAAACTGTTGATTCTAGTGCAATGAGTGAGGAAGGAAACCCGAGATATCATTTCTAGTTTTAACTATAGGATCTCATTCAACACTTGATAAATAAGATATTCACAAAATTTCATCAACTTTGACCGCACGGATTTAAAGATTATAGTGTTTGAAGTTGAAAAAATGGTTCATTTTTATCCGTGTGATAAGTGGATTAGCAGGCTTTGACTTCACTTGGTGTCAAAGTTTTGCACTACAATTGTTCTAAATTTTATATCATTATGTTGATCATGATATTAACTCTTTGTACATCAATTTTTAGAGGTAGAAAATGGATGAAGCTTATTCAAAAAATTAAACCAAAAGTGGAGGAACAAAAAGCGCCAATTCACTTTCTAATTTTTTGGGAACAGAATATGTTTTAGATTGATAATACAAACTGTCAATAAGAAGGTCTATACCACTTGCTTTTCCTTGTCCAGTGGGCATGGATTTAGTAAGTGGAACGAACATACACTTTATTCACGCCGGCCTCCTTCGGAGGCGAGCATTATTCTTCTTCTTCTTCTATACCACTTCCTAGAATTAAAAAAAGTAAAAAATGAAAAATATGAAGATCTCTAAGTTTTATGTGGAAAAGAAGAAGTTTTTTTTGGTTCCTTGCCCGACAATGTGTGGCAATGTGTAAAAGTCTTTGACTTGGGATAAAATGCATTCTTTCACTGAAGACAAGAAATGTCTTTTGACAATAGGAAAGGAAATAATACTACTCGCTAGTATTGAAAATCTCAAATTTACTAGAGTGTAGAAAAAGTTTTTGAAGTTGCTCGACATGCCCACATTCCACAATTTTTTTTTAAAAATGGCATGACTTTTTTTCTAGAAGTCCAATGTGAATATCAATTATATTCGTACATACCTCTTGTCTTCTTGCATCTCTGTACAAAATTTCAAGAATTGCAAGTATAAATTGTAATTATGGGAACATGCTCAAGATATGCAAAAGCCCACCTTGGGACTTTTCCATTTAGGGATTAAATCTTGCTAAAATTTAATACATTTTTTCTACTTTGTAGAGGAGAATTTATATTTGAAAACACAGTTCCCAACCAGCTTTTGAAGGTTAACGTACTCCTTTGCTTTTACCCTTAAACATCAAGACGGCCCACGAGTGGCCACAGAATTCTACATGTATGTTGTTGTATTTGAATTTGATAAGGTTGGGATATTAAAATGATCTCAAAATGAATTATGTTACTTGATGAATCTTCAATCAAGAAGTGTAAGTCTTGCTAGACTTTAAATCATTTAAGAAATTCTACAAAGTAAAATATGTGCACATATTTACGGTTCCCAATTGACATTTAAGGGTTAATCATTTACTCCTTATGCCATCTTTGAATGGTCCTTCGGTGCTTAAAATATCAGTTGACATAAAAGATATGAATGCAAAGTACCGTGAAGATGAAAGACTTTAAAACCTTGCTTGCAATTCCTCTATCCTTTAAAAAAAATTATTTTGTTATTTGTATCTCAATATTTTGGGTCCATGGATTGGAGATTGGTTTTGTAGAGTATGGAACTTGGAACAGCTTCCTTATTGCAAGGTAGCTCCTTCAAGTTTAGATATGTTTGTTCATATCTATACCCACTCAATGCCAAGGGCTTGTGAGGCAACTTCACATGCTATGTGACAAATTGTATGATTATAAATAATATATAGATAAAATACAATTTCTCACAATTCTTAACATAAGGTGAAAGTGAGAGATTTTTAAACCTCTTAACGACACTTTTGTCCAAGCATTAGATTTTTTTCCATCTAGCAGTGCACTCAGAACTTTGTTTGTTGGCTTTGCAATTGCAAAATCAATGAAAGTACAATATCCACACAACAGACAAAGTTAGCGCAATTTTGGTCGGCAAGCGCCATGATGAGAGCACGTCAAACCAGAACATTGTTGTCAGAGGGTGAATAGGACTATTCAATGGTTTTCAACCTCATATTCTACATATTTGCCACTCTATTATGTGCTTCTATTTCCGAAGAAGTGACAATGATGGCCTCTAAACTTTCAATTGAGATGCTTTGAATTTGAAGATGCAGGGTTTGCGAAAGTGCATGCAAATGTTGTCAGAGGTAGGAGCAGATTTAGTTTGATGCATACATGCTTCACTACATACACATCTTCTAAATGTTATCTTTGGGGGAATTTCTTTTGTGATGTGGAGCAATTTCAAACAGGTTTTGCATGATGTTTCAAAGGACTTGTGGCCAAACATTATTGTCATATTAATTAAGGATTTTTACATGTGGGACTATATTGAAATGTGTGCCTTACGTCATTATATGTGTGCTGCTACAACCTCTACGACGCTAACTAACTTGGGGAATCAAAAGTTTGCGGATTGACATTTGGCGCTTGGAAAAGACAAGTTTGAAATTCTTGTGAAGATTGTGTACAATGTCCAAGCACCACGGCCTTGGTGTAGTGGTTTGAGTTTGAGGTATGGCACACCCCTGAGGTGGCTGTGAGTTCATGCCGGTGTGGTGCCTATCACCATAGTCTATCCAACTAGTGTGGGGGTTCTTGAGACCTCGTTGTATGGGTATTCAAAAAACCCTTGGAGGAGAGGACATGTAACTTAGTGTCTCTAAGGCACCTGGTGTAAGAAAGCACTTAGTGTAGAAAAGTACTTACCCTTGAAAGGGAGAAGTAGTTCTATTACACTACCCTATGTCCCGTGGCTATAGGCTTAGTAAAGAGAATGAAGAAACACTATGTTCATGCTGGTCCCTTCGGAGACCGGAGTTCTTCTTCTTGTACATTGTCCACCCAAAATGGTATTGCCTAAGCGGATTTTGAAGGGCATGATCAACTTGGCAAACTCCAAAATTGCAACTCGTTGCGGTGGAACGGACTTTTTTAGCACTCTCACTATTCTTGCTGCACACAACAAAGACTTGGCAAGAATCAATGCTGTTGTGTTTGACATGGTGTTTGGAGCAAGTCAAATTCTCATAAACGCTGACAAGGTGGACCATAACGATGGTGCCAATGTGATCTCATCCAAATTTTTGAATACATTGAAAGTCGGTAGGTGGGCACTGCGGAAGCTTATGTTTATAGTTATTACATTGGTAATGCTTCTGTGAAACTTAGATAGACTATCAAACAAAACTATGCAATGGCATCAGAGTCATTGTCCGCCGTTTCTTAGCTTAGAGTAATTGAGGTGAAAGTTGTTAAGGTGATTATGCAGGATACCTTGTATTCATATTTTGGATTCCTTTGGTTACTAAAAGCATTGGAGTTCATTCTCCAATAAACCACAAGCAGTTTCCATTTATGCCATGGCTATCAACAAGTCTCAAGGACAAACACTTTCCAAAGTTGGTATCTACTTGAGCAAGGACGTTCCTTGCATGGGCAATTGTATGTTGTATTTTTGTATGTGATGCCTTTAGAAAGGAGAATCACATCCAGATAACAAAACAATGCATATTGTTGTTCACAACAAAGGGCTTTGGTGATTGGATTTAAATTTATATTTGATTATCCAATGACTTTCCAAATTTTTTGACAAGTTTTCCATCATCAAGGACTGCCTTTGCCCCATCAATGAGGACGTGTATTAAAACTAAGTGTAGAACATAATTCATATTCAAATACATACAATTGTAGCATGAAAATAAGAAACAACCGCTTTGAATAAAAATCCGTACTTTGTATGAGGAAAGGTTATAAAAGAAATTAATTTGAAACAAAATCTATTATGCTGAAAAGAATGTTTGTCTCATGCGACCATTCCACACTAGAACATGTCTTGTAAGACAAACAAGTCTTTGTTCCAACTCAATTACCATTTCCAAAGTGACTCATTTTATATATCACATAAATATCATTAAATTTTTTAACATAGTCATTTCCTATATGAAACCCACTATGTAACATAGACATACCCAACAACACTTGTAATTGTTTCACCAAAACAATCATGGTAGTTTTACTTTATCTTTACCCAAAGTTCTAATATATTATCAGTAAAACAATGACTGTTTTGTGAGGTAGTGATTAAATTGTATGACTTCTACGTATGGTAGAGGTAAAAAAATTCCATTTCAGTGTCATTGTAGAACTTTGGGTAAATAGATAGGAAATGCACAATTTTTGCAAAACGAAAGGTGTACTTCAGGACCGGTGACCGCTCCGACCAATCCCACGTCTACCCATTCCCGTGGCCTAGATGAACACTCACATACAATTGGAACACATACCCTTAACCAACACGTCACCGAAGGCCGTTACCACTTCCAGAACCAACACTGTAACTAAAGCCATCAGAACACAAAACCGTTAACACCTACAGTTCTGTTCATGATAATCAGCGAAGTGTACATTTTGTATAGAATGGGTCGGGAATTGGTTCAGTGACGGTTCTGGGAACGCGTCGCACGAGCCCCAAACCCTAAAACATCGTCTTCTCGCCTCGCGAAGGTTTTTCTTTTTTCTCGCTGTTCAGAGTTGCGCAGCTGTTGCTGCCACTGCTGGAGGAGGAGGAGCTCCAGCGTTGCTTGCGTACTGATTTGCAACCATGGCTGCGGCGTTCGGCGTGCCGCAGGTCGCCGAAAATCTCGACGGATGGGGCCCTGACGTAGCCTCTGTGCCGTCGCAGCTCGAGCATGTGCCGTACGCGCCCTTCAGCAAGGGCGACCGCGTCGGCCGCGCCTCCGACTGGACCGGCCAGGCCTTCAAGTACAATGCTGGTACGTGTGGTTTCCTCTCTCTTGCGGATTGGTGATCTCGGTTGCTCGTCGGTTGTGGAACAGTTTTTTTAGGTCGCGGTGGTTTAGGGTTTAGGAGCCTGTCAAAGAGCAATTCTCCTTGTATGTAAACTTGTGCGAAGTATGAGTGTTTTGGCTCGCACTTCTGGTACAATCTCTGCCTTTAATCTAGGTTAAGAACTACGAAGAATCGTCATTTGTTTAATTTGAATATTGGAAGAAGTAAGTGGCGGTTTGCTTTGGTTTTTCTATTGCTCTTAGAAGTATATAAACATGTATTTTATATGTTTCGTGATATAGTTAAAAGTCTGGAAACAGCTCCATGTTTGCGATGTTGAAGTTCTTAAATGTTTCGGTAGCCAAGGCTGCCAGATTCCAGCTTTGGTTGTAGCAGGTGAGATTGGATTAGAAGCGCAAGTTTTACTGATCGCATGTGTTATGGCTCTTTCAGGTCGTTTTGACCGCAACAACACTGCCGGAGCGTCAGTTTTCAACTTTTTCCACAACGAGGATGAGGTATGATTAGTTTAGTAAGATTTGATTTCTGGTACCAAGAGATGTGGCTGTCATGTTTGCTCTAGCGTTGTTGTTTCGCATGAAGTATTTTCGATTCATAATTTGTGTCGCTGATAGTTCGTTCAATCTGCAGGACTCCTTTCATTTGGTTGATACCCGGCCTCCTCCTAGGCCCAAGTATGGTGGACGCAGATTCCAGCAGGTACCGCAAATTTTAATCTGAATTAATTTTGAAGATTGAATGTGTTTTCGCAAGCAGCTGTGCCAGTAGTGCAGTATTTTTCAGGCTTTAGTATGGTGCACTAGCTCGAATGAGACCAAAGTCACTTAACGCACGGTCTCACGGATCGCAGCGTTAGGGGGTCGTTGTTGTTCTGCTTTCTGATCATTTAGCTGATGCACACGAGCTTGCTATCACTACGTACTTATGGTTTGTGTTTGTGTGCGCAGAGGTTTCAAAGGAGAGATCGGGACGAGGGAAGGCGTGATGGAGGTCGCGATAGTGGTGCAGGTGCTGACAGAGAAAGACAGCGCAGAGAAAGATTGCAGCAGCAAAAGAGAGGACAGTGGAATGCTTACTGGCAGGACAAGAATGCTCCTCGTATTGTTTACAACAGCTCGGTACTTGGCATAATTCTTACTTCAGATTCTAAATGTAGTCACGAGTCATATTCTTTGTCGTAGCTCTTTTGTAAGGATGTAAGTGTCCAGTACATGTCTAGCGATTTTATTACATCCCTCAAACCTTTTCTCTTATTCTTTCGGACTAAGTGACATGCGACCTGAATGGTTTAGGTGGATATTCGACCTGAATGGGCTGTTCTTGAACAAATTCCGCTTTCATCTCTTTCCAAGCTGAGTTACGAAGTGGGAGATCCCGAGGATATGTAAGTTTGTCTCCAACGTAGTTCTGCACAGCACGTGGATCATTCAAAAATGCTTCTTCTGTTACTTTTTTTGTCTTTTTTGTATTTATCTACTAAGGAATCGTATGTCTGTGCAGTACAACCTGTGGAACCTTGGAGTACTATGATAGGGCTTTCGACCGCGTGACACCAAAGGTATCTGATTATCAAGAATATTGGCCTATCAACTTCTTCCTGTAACAAGAACAAAAATAACTCTTACTGCTTTCTACTGTTGATGAAATAAGATTGTTTACTAAGACAGTTATCTGATCAGTGGTTTGTTCTTTTCAGACGGAGAAGCCCTTGGAGAGGTTCGAGAACAGACAATTTTACAAGGTCACGACAACTGACGACCCCGTGATCAGGTATGTGTACCAATCAATGCATCGATTTAAATTTTAGTATTTTTCTATTGTCAGTATATTATATGTCAGTATATCACGTCTATAATATTGATAATGTAGAGGCTTGTATTCCTTGTGACCTGTTTGATTCGGGTTTTTTTATTGTCTCCAACTTTTAGTTCATCTTTCAGGAATAATATCTGAAATTTTTGTGGCTGTTGAATGCTGCAGGCGATTGCTTATGCAGAATGAAAACGTTGGTACCGTGTTTGCCACAGACGCTATCCTGGCCACACTTATGTGCTCACCCCGCTCTGTGTATTCCTGGGATATTGTTATCCAGAAAGTGGGCAACAAACTTTTCTTTGACAAGCGTGATGCCTCGTTTGATCTCCTCACCGTAAGTAGCTATATACACTTTTTAAAGTTAATACGTTATTGTAAATGTTATTGTTGTGGTGGTGGAGGTTTCGTTTTTGCATTTGATCTGAATTTGGAGGTAATATCAAGTACATTTCCACAGTGTTGTGAAACTCTGACTCTGAAGTTTTGCTCGGTGTACAGGTTTACGAGACTGCTCAAGAGCCTATTCCCGAAGAGAAGGACAGCATCAACTCCGTTCACTCTTTGAGCCAGGAGGCCACATTTATCAATCAAAACTTCTCCCAGCAAGTCCTGCAAAAGGTCTGCTTCCTTGTTTATGTTTTTATTGAGAAGCTTGTTCTAGAGAAGCTAGTTGGATTTGAGTAAATAATTTTAGTCCATATCGTGTGTTTCTGCATCATCCGCGTCTTGTGTGTCTGATTCTCAAGCCTCTTGAATACAGGATGGAAAGAAATTTAAATTCCAGGAGCCAAATCCCTTCGCTTCAGAGAATGAAGAAGTGGCTTCCGTTGCATACAGATATCGCAAGTGGAAATTGGACGAGGTGAGCTACCAAAATATCTGTTTGAATTGATTCACTATTGTTTGCATCCTTAAATATTCATTGAATAAGGGGATCGGAAGATGACTGTCAGAGTTTTGTTGTTGACGACCTATTGTTTGTGGACGTACAGAGCATCACATTGGTGGCTAGATGTGAGCTTCACAGTGTGGCAGAAGTCAAGGGCTCAGAGATCTTATTGACAGTCAATGCACTGAATGAGTTCGACTCTAGGATCACTGGTGTTGATTGGCGCCAGAAGATTGAGAACCAGCGTGGAGCAGTAAGTTTGAGTTTTTTTTTGGTTTTTTCTCTGTACTCCTCTTAGTATCAAGTTACTCAGATAATGAAATACTTGTGCTCTTGACAAAATATTCCGTTTGTGTCATTAGTCGTCTCTTATTAGTGGTCAAGTCAATGCTGTCCAACCTTCAGTTTCTGTGGATTTAATTCTGGTTCTTTGCGAAATAGAGAGACGACCGTCGTTAATTATTCGGCATTTATATTCAGGTGTTAGCTACGGAGCTCAAAAACAATGCGAACAAGCTGGCCAAGTGGACAGCCCAAGCTCTCTTATCAGGAGCGGACCAGGTCCGTACTTGTATATCTGCAAACGAGTATAGTGAGAGAATGAATTCTATAAGCTTTTATTTAGAATAGATTCGTTTCATCTGTCCCGTTTCCTTCTACGCAAAGTGATGTGTTTCTTCTATCTTACTCACTGGCATGTGAATAACAAGCATTTTTCCGCTTTCTCTGCAGATGAAGCTAGGGTATGTGTCGAGGGTACATCCCAAGGATAACTTCAACCACACAGTGCTCACCCTCCAAGGCTACAAGCCCAAGGAATTTGCCGGGCAGATTAACCTCAATGTGAACAACATGTGGGGTATTCTGAAGGTTTGTTCCGATGCTAGCACCTTTTTAGACTTCATGTATTGTTTCGTTTCTTTGTTCTGATGACAGGTCAGATAATGGAGTCTATATGGTAGTGCTGTATCAAATCCTTTATCTACCGTAGCCATCTTTACTTCTTACCTCGTTTTGGTGGTGCTTAGAGCTTTCAGCTTTGAATTCTAATGCGATTCGTTGACACATTCATGGTATCTGATCAATCATGTTAGTGTACTACTCATTTACGGACTTCTCTGCAGACTGTTGTGGACATTTGCATGAAGTTGGATGAAGGGAAGTACCTATTGGTGAAAGATCCCAACAAACCTACTGTCAGGTACCTTTTTATTCACGACATGATATGTTGTGCATTTTTTGGAAACGCCCTTGAGAACTAGCTGCTAGCCCTGACTTAGTTTTTATAGAATCTTGTCGCTAACGAGTTGCGTGTCTGACTTTGAAGATTGTACTCTGTTCCTGCCGATGCTTTCGAGAATGATTACGCTGAAGAGCCACTACCTGAGGTGAAATCCTGGAGCATGCTCCTAACCCATCTGGTTCTGACCACTTTTCGTTTGAACAGTAGATATATTTTCCGGTTTGGAAACAGGATGTCATGATTGTGGAAATGGTCAAATGATTGGTGTTTTGGATCTGTGATGGCAGGATGAGCATGCACCGCCACCTCCCGCAGTGGAAAGCAAGCCCGAGTTGGTGGACACCGAAGAGAAGGATACTGAAGAGATTTAAAGGTAGTTCTTCCGGAGCATTTAGAGGTTCTCTTTGATTTTGTTCAGAGAGAAATCCTGCCTTTTCACTCTTAGTGGTGGAGTCGCAGGAACGGCTGCTTGTGGTACACACTGCTCTCACAAAGAGGCGACTATTTTGCATTGGTTAGTTGTAGTAGTCTTGCTTGGTATTTGATCTCTGTCGCAAATCAAGTGTCTTTCTAGCATTTTCCTGTTAATATATGTTTCATCTTTTTCTCCGTAGCTCGTATTCAAGCGAGCTGGAAAAGCCTACACTGTACGCCATCTCATTGCAGAACCAGTGCCAGGGCGGCTTTCCAGTCAGGAGCCGTTCAGGAGAATAATTTCTGGATGAACTTTAAGTTTCTCAGACCAAATTGGAAGAATTTAATGGAAATGAGGGAAGGAATTTTATAGGAGTAGTTAGAAAAGGACTAGGAATAAATCTTGTTAACAATGATTTACTAAAGTCTTAAGGTGTAACTTCTATACTAAAGGAATTCTGATAGTCTTTTTAGAAGTGGGAATAATGGATCATGAGCGGGTTCAAGTTACATATGGAAAAATAGAGTATGAATAAATTCTATGCTTCTTTGGCACCCATGAAATGCATAATCAGAAATGGCAATCGGTATTTTTGTGTATTTTTGTGCCCTATTCAATGTAAAGCTCCTCCATAATATCCTAAGTTCTTAAAGATTTGATTGGTAGTTGCACCACACCTCTTCCAAGCTAAGTCACCCTTCCTATGAGGTTTGGGTTATCATATAAGTAGAGGATGATAAACGAGGGTGGTTCTCTATACTTCAAGATAATCTATAAGTTGTTATTAAACAAGGGCGGTTCTCTATACTTCATGATAATCTATAAGTTGTTATAATAATGGAATCCCAAGGTCTTGGATGGGATCCCTTGTGGTTGGCAAATTATCTAAATACAAGTTTTGGTACCCGTCGTTCCGACCGGGGAAGGTTTTTTATTAGTGCACCTTAGAATAAAATTTGTTTGACGTATTACATTTTAGATTGCAATTTGCATCCCTCGTATTTCAAGCATGCTTTTATGAATATTTCAAGCATACTTTCATAAACATACCCATTGTTCTGACGGGTTGAGGTTCGTGCATTTATTTAGCATTGCACAGAGCACATAGTGCCCCCTCACGGTGCTTCCGTTTGCAAAACGCTTTAGCCACCCCGTGCCACGCAATGTCCCCACGCTGCGATCACCGAGTGCGACGATCCTGCGCACCGTAAATTGTGTGCTTTTATTTTGAAGCTTACTATGGAGATCCTTTTGTTATTAAATGTTAAAATAAGAGACCTAGTCACAGGCATTGGAGGTGAGGTATTTCAACAACGCCTTCAATTACAGTATACTCACCCGTTGTCTCCAACGGGTGGTGTAAGTTTAGGTAAGTTAACAAAATCACGTCCTATCCAATGTATAGGTTTGTAGAGGAATGAAAATAAAAGTAGAGTAAAGCAAACCTATACATTAAAGCAAACCTATACATTGGATAGGACGTGATTTACATTCCTATCCAATGTATAGAATGAAAATAAAAGTAGAGTAAAGCAAACCTAAAGTAAAGTAAAAGTAAGAGTAAGAGAACGCTCCAGCTATCATCTTTTTGATGAGATTGATGCAATTTTCATTCATAAGATTGAAGTGATTGCCACAACTTGAAAACTGGCGCACATAGGGTGGTGCAGGGTATCGAAACACAACAAAACTTTGAAAGACAAAAACGAACTAACAAAACTTATGAATGGAATGAAGCTATAGCAAGCCAACGCAACGTGAAGCGCCGCTCCAACCTCCCGATCTTCTCTCAACTTCTGCTACCTCAAAACAAAATCCCAGAGTAAAAATTTACTCAAAAGAAAGTAGAAATTATTATTCACACTATTACCTAATACTGGTCCATAGAATAAAAATTGAGAATAAAAATCAAGTGCTCTATAGTGAATTTGTTCAATTCATTGAGAAGAGCAGGTGGCGAGCAATTAGCGTGCACCTCTCTACATCGCTTGTCGACTTCCTCGAACTTTTCTCGGCTAGCAGCAAGCTCCTGCTTAGCTCAGTGTCTGCACATGAATGATACATCTAAATCAATGGCCTAGCTGAGTCAATCACACTTGATGAAGCTCACGACTCAACGCGTAATCAGCCATCGCTCCTCCTCTCTCAAAATCCTAACATCATACCATCCATGCAAAAACCACGACAAAAAAAAACACAACACAATTTCTTACCTTACAAAAACCTCTCGTTACGAATCAAACTTTACATGTCACCGCCTCCAGAGCGAAATTCTCAGTCCGCTTCTGATTATATGTCCGTCTCGCTCACCGGCTCCCGAGCAAACAATTCTCTCTGCTTCAAACAGTCTCCACCAACACAATCACCGATACTACTTATTTGCTTGCAAAGCTGCTGCTACTCCAACAATATTTTTGAGCGCATCGACTTATGCAATCGATTGAGTTATCCATCATCAATCGATTTATCCATCGACTTATGCAATCGACTTATCCATCGACTTATGCAGTTGACTTATCCATCGAGTTATGCAATCGATTGAGGTGTTTGTTAGGGTTCTCAGTCTTGTCCCACATTCTTGCAATCGGCTTCTTCACATGAACGCAATGTGTTTCGTTTTTGGAACTCCTGCACATGAAGTGGTGTCTATGCACCTGTTTTTGCATTATTTCTCTTTAGATTCTAGTGCATCTTTCAAGTTCCTTAGGATTATCTCACTCATGATATCTGACTCGACATGTCTGAGGTTTGATGTGCACCTTGTAATTGAGGAATTTGTTAAGGTTTTGAATCTTGTCCTAGATTTTGCTACGCGCATAAACGCGCGTTTCTTTTATTGAACAGCTGTTAAGAGATTGGTGTCCGTGCAGCTGTTTTTGCATTTCAAGCAAAAGCCCCGTCGCTTATTCCTGCGATTTGTGTCTATCTTCTACACCTTGAGCTGACATTTTAACCATGTGAGTTTCAGGAGGCGGTGAAGAGAGTACAACTGCTTCGAAACCTGGGAAACAGGTTTAAGTTCAGGGACCTGAAGGAGAAGCAGAAGGCAGAACCGCCGAAGCTGTACTGGAATTTCTCAAGCAATTTTTGGATCAACAGATTTGGTGTGGTCGTGTTCATGCTGTCGTTGTTCACAGGGATCTTCATCGCCTTGTATTTTTTGATTTTGTGTAATCGCGGATTGGCCCCCATCAATCCCTCCGACGCAATCGATGGATAAAGCAATGATTCTGCTTCCATCAACAAAAATGAGGTTAGAATTTCATTCAACCTCATACCATCATCGCTTTGTGACATAAAATAACATGCAAACAAATCTCCTCAGACATACATCAAGCTAATGGTTGGAGTCTTTGGTGACAATCAAACTACTCGGCAAGAGGTGCTAATCAATGAATTAGAAGAGGATCTAGAAGCAATGTTGTTTTCCTTTACATGGAATATTGTAGTGTCAAATTCCTAATCTCTCATATGAAGCAAGAGAACAGTCTTCAATTCCAGGCACAACAAAGATTAATTGAAAGACAATAAAAAAACCCAAAACCCTACAAAGAAAAGGAGCGATACCTCAAAGAAATGCTCCCACAGAATGTCCAGAGGCATATGCCGACACGCAATGAACAGAAAAGACAGCTTTGGCTTCGTCGTGTTGGTAGTAGCAAGAATTAGAAGCTGGCCACTGGAAACTGCAGGAGATCAAGCGAGTCACGCACGGCCAGCATTTCCAGCTTCATGAGAAAGACTAACAGGACGATGATGCAGCCTCTCCAATACTCTTCTCCTTCGTTGATTTATGGATGCACAGTCGAACATTGTGGTCTCTTCTCACGCGACCAAGGAGCTCGTTGTCCTGCACACACTCATCCCTCGCAGTTACACTGCTGGTAAACATTCGGTTAAATTGGTGCAAGATTCTAGGTCCTTTTCAAAGCAAACACAACGTTAGTGCTGAGAAAAACCCTCATACTTGAGGAAAGCAAGCAGAGTTACAAAGTCCTCTGAGGTGGACTCTCTCTAAATTCGCACTTACTTGGCCCATTCTTCAATTATAGACCTTCGCAAATACCTGTTGAATTATGAGCAGATAATGAGTCCCTGAGAAGAAAAGAACACTGAACCTGGATATTAACATAGGCGCAAACCCTACAGCCAGTACTCTAATAAGTATCACTTACATAAGCTCAATCGGTTAAACTGATGTATAAAGAGCTTCGAAAACTCCCACCTGTCTTGCACCCAACTGCACAAATCAAAGAAACTTTTCAGGTGATTTAGGGTATGAGACACGACATGCTTCACTGGAAAAGAAGATGATTATCCCCATCACCTGCAACATGATGTTTCCTGCAGCTGTCAGACGGACACCTTGATGAGAAATACTTGAAGCCGTGTCAAAAACTAACACTCCATCAACCATTAACGACGGGTACCATCAACTGCTGGTAAACATTCGGTTAAATTGATGCAACATTCTAGGCTTTCCCAATTCTCCAAGTAGGCTCTCCTCTTCACCACCACAAAATCAGCCATCGCTGCTACTACACCACGTCGCAGCATACGGCATCACCCTGCTCACCACATGCTGCTGCTACCCACCTCCAAAGCGGACGCCCAAAATTGCTGCTGAAAGCACTCCCTGAAGACACCCTGCAAGCACCACCCAAACAACAGCACATCAAAGAAGTGACGTAGTCCCTGAAGAGTGAGTAGTACGCGAGTAGTCAGTCTTCTTGGTGACGGTGCTTCTTGGTCTATTCTATGGTTATGGTCTTCTTGGTCTGATAGGAGCGGCGGATGGACAGACACTGACGCGTGTTATAGTAGTAGATAGTCATATGTGATTTCTTGCCAAAAATTACTTTATTGTTATTTTTTATGGTCAACAGCCTTTTTTCACTTTAATTGATTATTTGGCATAGAAGTCCACTTCGAGGACCTTGGCACTTCGAGGACCTCGTAGTCCAATCCAAAGATTTGCTCCCAAAATGGGCTATGTTTGCCCCGGGTGCATGACCCTTATAACTCTAAGGGCCGCTTCGCACCAAAGCCAAGGTGGAGAGGCCGTCAGTTTTCACCTTTGAGATTGTGAAAATGGCCAAAGTTTGGCCTCTTGGCCTTCACACCAAAGGCCGATGCCTAAAGGCCGTCTCCCTCCATAATGCCTACATAGCAACACTTTTAAAGAGTTTTGGTGCCAAAGCGATGGCCTCTTGTGAGTAATCATGGCTGAAATTCTGACGGCCAGCCTCTCGACTTGAGGCGGCCCTGATGTCCTCTACCGGTACCTTCCGTCATGCTGCAGACTTCAACTTTCGTTCAGGGTGCCGTTGCAGTGGCCCCAGCGGATGGAGATGCTATAGCGGCACCCGAACCGTTACCGCACCCATGTCAGACACTATCTACAGTAAAGGCACATTTAGTCTTTTCATTTCCACGCTTTTGAAAGAGTGGATCTCATTTGCGGCTTGGGAAAGTTAACGGTTGAAGCATCTCCCATCTTGCTCTTATCTGTCTGTGCCAGAGACACAGAATTCCTCCGGCTCCAGTGACATTCCGCTGAAGAAGCTTCAAGCATTTGTGGTTGGAGCTTCACTCCAAGTTTGCATAGCAATCAATGTAAGTGTTTCTCATCTCAACTCTCTCAGAAAACAGACAGAGAGTTCAGTCCAACTTTCTTAGGTCAGTGAAAATGGAGCTTCAATCTTTCGTTGGCTGGAGTTGAACTTTGAGAATGTCTGGAAATTGAATGCTGGAGGCAGTTTTTCGTTTAAAAATTTGAGGTCTAGGGTTTGTGGTTTTAGCCGTTTGAATCCGTGGCTACAGGAAGTTCCTTACAACTTTCTTACGTCAGTGGAAAAGAGAGTGCTTCAATTGTTTGTTGGCTGGAGTTTGAGCTTTGGAGTTTGGGAATGCCTGGAAGTAGAATGTTGGCTGTCTTTGGAGGCGGTTTTCCGTTTGAAATTGTTTGGTCTAGGATTCTTGGGTTTGTGGGTTTAGCCGTTTGAATCTGCACTGAATTCGTGGTTAGGGATTCGGTAACAACTGTTTTGAGAGGGTGAGGTTGCATTGAGCCCTAAACCCGAAGTGGCGTTCGGTTTTGCAGTTGAGTGTGTAGCGATGGATGCGGTCGCTATGGCGTCGTCACTCTCCTCGACGGGACTCTCCCCGGCGAACCGGAGCCTCTCGTCCTCCGCCTCCTTCTCCTCTGCTGCTGCTGCTTCTCTTCGGCCGAGATTGGCCGTTTCACGCAGGGGACGTGCGTCTCTGACTCGGTGCATTGCTGAGGCGGCCGAAAAAACATGTGAGTTGTCCTCCAAACCTCCTGTTCCATGAGCTTGTGAGCCATTTCGTCCCTTTCTGACCAATTCGATGGTTCCAGCTTACACTACCTCTGTGAACCGGAATGCGAATATTGCGAAGCTGCAAGCTGGTTATCTCTTCCCCGAGGTAAGGTTTGAATTCGCCCCATCTGAAGTTTCACTGTCGGTTTCTATGTTTGAGGAGTGGGCGCTACATTCAGCTTGAGTCTATCTTGGTTTGAGTTACATCACATTCTGGAAAGCATCAGCAATGATTCATCCCTTTCTAATGGGCTATGTTCATTTTTCCACTAACACACATCTTGCCTTTGATGCTTCATTTTCATTAGCCTCTTTGTGTTTGGTCCAAGAAGTTCTAAGCCTATTTAGGAATCATCCTTTTCCTGAAAGGTATTTCTAAATGGAAGGCGCACTACTACCTCTTCTAGAGTTCTTATTAGTCCATGGTTTTTCTTGATACACATCCTGTTCCTTCCATTTGATTTACTTTGGCTCTTGAACAATTCTAAGTCAATTTAGGAGTCATCCTCCTGAAATGGAAGGGCGCCCTAGCACTGATCCTAGAATGTTATCCAAGGGCTTTTACCATTCGTGTCTGAGGTTGTAATTTGAAACTATGTTGTGAGATTTTCAGATTGCGAGGAGGCGGAATGCGCATATGGCGAAGAACCCTGACGCCAAGGTGATCAGTCTGGGTATTGGTGACACAACTGAGCCAATTCCTACAGTGATCACTGGAGCCATGGAGCAGGTATAGCGACACTTTGTGAATGGTTGACAGTTATGTTTCTTGTTTCACCAGTTACGGGCAGTTTATTAAGTGGGATCTGTAGGGTTCTTTATAGTCTCATAAAACAATTGTTTGGTCGTGCAGAGAGCTCGTGCTTTGTCCACTCTGGAAGGTTACAGCGGATATGGGGCCGAGCAAGGAGAAAAGGTTAGTCAATAATGCCTTCTCTGTCACAAAAGTCTTGTACTCGGCTTTTCTAGAAATGGCATGTCTTGTAAACTGTTTGGGTATCAAGTTGGAAGTATTGTTCTGTTGAAAGGCACATAGTTCTGCGTGACATTACTTATTAGTAGTGGCATTTTGCAGCCATTGCGAGCAGGCATCGGGGCCGCTTTTTATGCCAGCTTGGGGATCGATGAAACTGAGATTTTTGTATCAGATGGGGCGAAGTGTGACATTACTCGTCTGCAGGTAATCATAGCTCATTCCTTTCATTTGAGAATTGTTACTTTGTATTGCCCGTGTGTATCAAGCTGGCTGTTGTTTGTCTTGTGATTTATGTACCCTGGCAAGATCATGCGGAAATTCAATCACTCAAAATATATGTGCAGCTGGTGTTTGGACCCAACGTGACAATGGCAGCACAAGATCCTTCCTACCCGGTACTCGTCACTCCCTGCATTCACTTTTCTCGATGATGGAACGTTTTATCCGGTTGAAAGCAGGGTTGATCTTGGTTATTGTATGCTCTGATGAAAGGTCATTTTCCAAGCGGTAGGATTGCAAACATGTGAGGGTTGTTCTTTGGACTCCTTGTGATTTTGAGCTAATTTCTTGGGAGTGCTTCTCAACTGCAGGCTTATGTCGATACAAGTGTCATGATGGGTCAGACTGGCGAATTCCAACTCGAGAATCAGCAATACAGCAAGATCCAGTACATGAAGTGCTCTCCGGAGAACGATTTCTTTCCAGACTTGTCCTCCACACCACGCACAGACATTATTTTCTTCTGCTCTCCCAACAACCCTACCGGGGCGTCAGCGTCTCGGAAGCAATTGGAGGAGCTTGTGGCTTTCGCCAAAAAGAACGGGTCTATCATTGTCTACGACTCTGCGTATGCTATCTACACATCTGACGACAGCCCCAAGTCTATTTACGAAATTCCTGGGGCAAAGGAGGTACTGTGTGCTTCTCGGATTGTCATAACATTTTAGAA
Source organism: Bryoerythrophyllum caledonicum (assembly GCA_963971425.1). Classification (NCBI taxonomy): domain Eukaryota; kingdom Viridiplantae; phylum Streptophyta; class Bryopsida; order Pottiales; family Pottiaceae; genus Bryoerythrophyllum; species Bryoerythrophyllum caledonicum. The sequence continues at coordinate 29,312,021 of OZ020516.1, read as the reverse complement.
CCAATGCTAGAGCATCCTCTTGCTTCATTTTCATTACCCTCTTCACGTCCTCATAGTTCTAAGCTCATTCAGGAATCATCCTCCTCAAAGTTCCTCAATGGGAGGCCGCCTTAGCACTGGTTCTAGAATGTTATGGTGCTTTCTTGCTGAAACTACGCAGCTCGTTCAGTTTCAACTCATGCTGATGATTCATCGTTATTGACGCTTTTCAAAGTTGTTTTCTGCAGTGTGCCATCGAGACCGCGTCCTTCTCCAAGTATGCAGGTTTTACTGGAGTCCGACTCGGATGGACTGTAGTGCCCAAAGCTCTTAAGTTTGCTGATGAACATCCCGTGCACACTGATTTTAACCGCGTGATGACGACCTGCTTCAATGGTGCGTCCAACGTTGCACAAGCAGGCGGTTTGGCCTGTGTTTCGCCCGAGGGTCTTAAGGTACATTCTCCCCATCGCATTGTGCCCCTTTCTCAAGTGATTCTTTGCCATCCAATATAGTTACTTGTAGAGTGAGGCATAGATAACGTGAGCTTCGGCCTCTTTTCTCATCTTAAAATATTGAAATCAGAAACAAAGAGCTCTAAATTCCTATTGTGAGCTCAAAGAGTAAAAAGGCGGCTAAGATTCATGGTCCAACATGACTTCTCCTGTTTCCTTCTCAAAAGTGGGTAAAACTATTTCTAACTTTAGAGAGTACCGAGCTATTCCATAAAGATTCTAGTCGAAACACAACCAAGCTTTTCCACATTTAATAGCTATCAAGAGTAACACATAGTAGTATCAAGTTTAGAACCGATGGTATCTTAGTGTAAACTTTACAAATAACTGGAAAATGTATTGGGTACTGCAAGCTGTTTTCGAGTTCCGCACGGGTGTGGCTTTCAATCTTGTTGTAGGCCCTGATGAAACTGTGGCCCTTCATCATGTAGCACTTCTTAAATTTCGTGATTTTTTGCATTCGATATGTATTGGGTACTCCAAGTTGTGTCTCTTAGGTGTGCACTGATGTGGGCTGTTTTCAACCTTGTTGTAGGCCATGCATGAAACGGTGGCGTTCTACAAGGACAACACGAAGATTCTTGTGGAGACATTCGAGTCCTTGGGATTCAAGACGTTCGGTGGGAAGAATGCGCCATACGTGTGGGTTCAGTTTCCAGGTAAGAGTTCATGGGATGTGTTTTCTGAGATTTTGGAGAAGACCCACATTGTGACCACACCGGGGAGTGGTTTTGGCCCTGGTGGAGAAGGCTTCGTCAGAGCAAGCGCCTTTGGTCACAGGGAGAATATTCTGGAAGCTTCCAGGCGCCTCAAGGAGTACTTCGGGAGCAAGAGCAATTAGTTTTTAGAGCCGAATAGTATTTTTGTCGCCATTCACAGGCTGAGCTGGAATTATAGCATTTGAGTAGAGGTGAGGTTTTTGATACCTTGCCAGAGCTCCATTTATGTGCTACAACATTCCTTTTTGTAACTTGGAAGCTGACGTATCCTTCGTCGAAATACTCATGGATCTCGAAAGAATTGACAGGCTGTTCCTTGATTGCAATGGGCTTGTGAAATGTTTACATCTTGCAAGAGATCTCATCTGGAATTCCTACGATAATTTGACAAGTGGAGGCAGATAGTCAAAGTTCAGTAAGGGCAGACATGTGGTGGAGCATACTGTATTCTTTGTACTGGACCGCGAAACATCGCCAGAATGATACCATTTACCTGAACATGCTAATGATTATGTTAAAATAACCAGAATAGTGTCCCCTACTGCACGTGACGCATCAGAGCGACGGCGTTTAACCACAGAAGTGTCTGTTCGGGGGGCAAAACTTTTCAATAAGTACGGTCAAAATTCACAAAATTTTCACCACATCATCTCATATAAGTTAAGAAGATCCCACGGTTACATTCTTTAAAAGTTCAACTAGTAGAGATTCCCCTAAAATGCCTTGGTCCTTTAGGGGTTAACCTTCACGTGCTCTTCAACAACAGACCTCAAATTCAAAGTTAACGGTGGATGCCAAATGGAAACAAAATGTGAATTGGGTGGGGGTTCCGGCAATTGATTCATATGCTTAAGCGTTTGCAACACCTATCAATGGGATGAACTGGATGAGACAGGGTGTTGACCCAAACCTCCTCTTCGTTCACTTGCTCATTCACTTGCTCTCGTTCTCTCGTTGTTGCTCGGTGAGGGTGGGTGCTGCTACTGTTGAGAGCTGCTTGGTGTTAAGTGGGTGTTCGGTGGGTGTAGGGTGTGTGCTAGGTGTTGGGTGATTTGGAGATGGCTGCAAGGCTGCGATCGATGATCGGCTGTCACTATGGGTGCTGCGATTTGGGTGGGAGGTGGCTGCGAGGCGCGGCTACTCAATGATTTGTGGGACGAGGGGCTTAGAATGCGGCTGCTCGGTGATCTGCGGGGCACGGGGGCTGCTGCGGGGCTGATCTCGGGCCACTGCTGCGAGGCTGCTGTGGCGTTACTGCTGCGCTTTAAGATCTCACGGGCGCGGTACGACTGTTGCGGGGCACGGGGCTGATCTGAGGTTTAGAGTCGGGGATGCTGTAATTGTGATTGTGATCGTCTTAAATCTTCTTGTTTCTATGACTTCCCTATGACTTTCTCTTAAGTTTTGTAAATTTCTTGGATTTGGTGTTTTGGGCAATTTATGTGATTTTATAGGTTCTTATTGCGGTGGTTTAGGGTGTTTAATGGTGCTCCAGGTGTGTGCATTTAACTGCCTTTGTTGTTTCGGCGTCCGATTGTAGTTCTGGGATTTTAGGTACGGTTTTGTGGAATAGGGTATTGACAGGTCTAGGTCTCGGTTTCTTGTTTGTTGTTCAGGGTGCTGGTGTAATGGTTTAGGGTGTCGGGTTCATGTTTGGGTGGATTATTATTGTTGTTGATGGTTGATGGGCGGATCTTGATGGTTACTTAAGTTGGATAGGAAACTTCAATTCATATCCTCCATATTTGAATATTTCATACCTTTCTTTTTGGTTTCCGGTGGGATGTGTAGGGCTTGTAGTAATGTGATCATAGACTTCTGAGATTACTGAAATTGAAGGGTTTATGTTGATTGTCTTTATAGGTGGAGTAGTTGTTTTTTTAAAGCATCAACATGGACAACATGGACGACATTTCTGCTTCAACGCACATTGGTACGAAGTTCTATTCCGACTCTTATGCTGTGATGCCGCATTTGTGCAATCCTAAGCTTTAAACCGTGCGTGGATGAAGATATCATGGATATGGTACTGACAGGGGCGCCAACACTCCCCCTGTCAATATCCTATCCAAGTTTTAAAGCACAGATCTGACCCCACATTAGCGGATTTTTTTAATGTGGTGATGGCTAAATTAGGGTTTAAATTCAAAAGTAAAAAAATTCTATCTTTATTTGGGATTTTCAACATATAAGCAATTATTTGGAGAAATTTGGAAGAATGTGGCATCTCCCAAATATGCACATGCTACCTCAACTAGTAGAGAATAAAAACAAAACCTTATTTAGTTGACACAAGGGACACATGGGCGCCACCTACCTACTGTACAAAATTGGAAAGGGGGGAGACAAACACTTTCCCCCCATTTCCGCCCATGTGGCCTTTATTTTCTTCCACTACCTACCTCCTTCCTTTTCTCTAAACTTAGGTTTGGAGATGGCTCAATCCCCTTCTCATCCCTCAAAAAATTACTCCGGCTTTCTTACGTAGGTGCTACGAACCGTTCCCCGATTCATATGATGACTGATGCATATCATGTGTTTCTGATATTACAAATGGTAAAAAAACCTTCCACTGGTACTAAAGGTAGGTGAACCTAACTCCAAAAGCCATCCCTCCAAAAGCTTCAGCTTCCATAGTAAGATTTTATACATCAAACACTCCTAACTCAGCTTCCAAACGAAGTCATAAACCTCTTCTAAAGACACAGGCCCCAAGGTAACCGTCGAGATGCTCCCATGATGGTAAGCTTTCAACACACAACAGTCAGGACCAGGATGAGGATGACTATCAACAGTCTGGTGATGGTTGTAGGAGGTTGAGAAATCGAAAAAACAAGCACTAAATCTCTTATAACTCTGCTTCTAAAGCCTCCAGAGACACGGAGGGTACCCAATGAGAGCAAGATGTCCAATGGACAATCCGTGCATTCAAACCTAAGGGAATGGAGGAGTTTGATGCATTATTACATCAAAATGCTCGACAAGACTCAGAAACAGACTCTCTACGTCATGCCTAAGCTTGATGAGATGCCATCAAAGGTTGAGGATATTAGTGATTGTGACTTCTATATCATCAACGGCCAACATAGCGTTGCAGCGTCAAGGCGATGATAAATGGCAACGTCCCTAAGAAAATCAGGAAGCACTTCCGAACTTGGCAGTGTCTCATTGTCTGGACGTAGGATCCGGAGAAGCTCAGAAAGTTTTCCATGTACTATAATCGCGTAAATCACTTGGTCCAATTCAAGTCAACGTGGACAACTAATGTCCTCGACGCTCGAGCGTTGTGAATTCACGCTAGGAGACCAATGCCGAAGCACTCTCCAGCGGGCGTTTGAGAGTCACGCAGATCAGGGCAAAAAACAACATTGGAATCTACGAATGACAAGAAATCCGAGGTAAGATTTTCAAATCAAGCTCAGGTACTTTAGCTCGACTCGAGGTAATGTGCAAGTATGCTCAGTATCTGTAATTTTATATATACAGATTGAAACTTTTTTTATTGTATTTTCTTTTATCACACTTTAGCTTGACTCGAGCTATATTGCATAGTCGGATTTCATTGATTTGATACAGAGTACACTATAATGATCAACTTGTTTAACTGTTTTTTGTTATTTGCAGCCATTTCTCAACGCTATTTGTGAACGATTCGCCATGATCAATGTTGAGAAGAGCCAAGCAGAGCTCATAAAAGCCGGAAAGGCTAAGGGGCTCTCGCTAACAAACAAGGTGAAAATCATCACCGCGTCGGAGGATACCTTCAAATTCTAGCATGAGGTCATCTCTTTGGCGGCGCACGACGACCTCATTGACGTCGATTCTAAATTGACGCCGATGGATAAGTTCAAGGACGCAAAATATTGGATCCCGGAGAAGGATTGGGATGCTATCGCGCAAGTTCTTCAAGTTTCTCGGTAACATGACCGAGCTGATCATGCAAAAATGTGTAGATACATTCTCAATCGATCAAGGTTTGTGCTCACTCCTCCTTCTTCACTATGTAAGCATTTAGAGCACACTCCTCCTTCTTCCTTACTATGTGCTACCATGAAGGCATTCAATGTAGTCACCACCCAATTTGGTCGTTTACTGTAAATTCTACTTCCCCAAGCTTTGTATCTCAATGATAATATATCTAATACAAAAATTCCATGAAGATTGTTGTTAGAACAAATTTTCATTTGCTTTGCATTTTTGCATGCATCAAATGTCACTTTCTTGTGCCTTGATATTTCAATCATGCGTGGCTCTTTTTGGATGCTACTTGGACAAGTTTGAGAATTATAAGACCTTTTATGAGGAGATGGCGGTAGGCCATCCATTGACTAATAGAATGATGACCTCTCGATAGTTGTATTACTTCAATTTCCATAGCTCCAAAAACCCGCATTCTCAAAGGGCTGCACTTGAACCTCATTTAATGGAAAAACGGGCGCCATCACGCTAGTTTGGCTAGTGGGCCATCTTGTAAGTTTGTTCAAACAGTGTCCCATTTTTGACATATGAAATTTATAAACAGGTGCTCTTTCATCCTTTACACTTTGAATCAATATCACAACGTCGTTTGGTCGGATTGCACGTCCTCCGATTATAGAACCAATTGGATGTCTTTGAACCAAGCTAGTGGCAATCACAAATCCTAAAATATCTAATAGAGATATGTTCTTTGGATCTCTAGTTGTTGTTGTCGTTGTAGATAAATGCAACCTACATCTTGATAATTGAGGTGCATTTGTCGACCAACTAAATAGGGAAGAGCTAACTCTATCCCTCGGTAAGTCTATTATTGTTCCTCAGCCCAAATACATATGTACGTCCTACAACAAAGATCCAACAACCATTGTCAAAAAATTATAATGGCTCAATTGGAAAAGACTCTTCAAAAATAAAAAATAACACTTCAAAATAACACTTCAAAATTTGTAAACTTGTCAATTCTAGAGGGGCTTGGGTTAAGCTTGTCCCTCCTTTGAAAATTGCAGTCTCTAACTATTGGCACACAATTCATCAATTCTACCAATAACAATGATCCCAAAAATTAGGATTATAGATTGACAAAGGGTCGGGGTTAAGCTCGACTCTTCCCCCAAACATTTGCATTCTCTAACTCTAGCTCACAAAATTCATCAAATCTACCAATAACAATGGATCAAAATTTAGGATTTTAAATTGAAGGGGGGTTCAGGCTTACGCCCGACTCCCTCGGACATTTGCACTTCCTAACTCTAGCTCACAAAATTTATCAAATCTACCAATAGCAATAGACCCAAAATTTAGGATTTTAGATTGAATAGGGGGTCAGGCTTAAGCCCGACCCCTCCAACATTTGCACTTCCAAATTCTTGCTCAAAATCATTAATTCCACCAATATCAATCGATCCAAAAATTAGGATTTTAAATTGGGAGGGGATTCAAGCTTAAGCCTAACCTTCCTTTGACATTTGCACAAGCTGATTCTAGCTCATTAAACTCATCACTTCTACCAATGACAGTCGATGCAAAACTTAGGATTATAGAATAGGTGAGGGGCTAGGCTTTAAACCGACCTCGCTTTCATAATTGCACTCTTAGTGAATTTACAAACATAATAGATTGTGCGAAACATCATCTATTACACTTGTAGATTCTCCATCAACCATAGTTAACTCGACGTTAAGTGCTAATTTCCTATTAGAAGTTAAATTATGACTTTAGATAATAACTATTTGTACAAGTGTTTTCTAAAGTAGTACATAGCCTTGATAAGGTGCTTACGATTTAAATGAGCCATACCTACTTGTAAAGTGTTCTTTTACAAACCCTAAGCTTCTTCACAAGCTTACTTCCTTGCCTTCTTTGCCCTTTAAACCATCTCATTGAGCTTCCTTGCCTTCCTTGCCCTTCTAACCATCCCACTTAGCTTCCTTAATTGTCATCCATCTTGTACCGCCTTCTTCACTAGGTTCACAAGTTAGTTACTCAAAATTCTAGAACTCTCTTTACTCCTACTTCTTAACTACTTAGGCACAATTGTAAACCCTTGTCACTAGTAGAAGACCAATACTCTAGATTGAAACAAACAAGAAGACAAAGAAGATGAGAAACTAGAGATGCGATTGACAATGCAAGTTTTCTAGAGCCGAAGGGAAAAAACAACAAGATCTGGACTATCCCTCTTGAAGTATCTTGAAGTTAGGGCTGACCCTCCTTGTTTAACTGTAAATGACGACGGACCCTCGTTAATTTACTCGAATTAGGGTTTCAAAGGGACCTGGAAGGTTTGTGCTCTATATGCCTACCCGCCTTGGGTAATCCCCTCCACGAGCTTCGTGCCCTATAGGTGCACCGCGACCACCTCTTTGAGGTCTATCTCCTTCCTGTCTGTTTTTTTTCGTCTTCGCAACGGGCTCTACGTACGCCATTTTGGCGCCCCGCGACCTCCTCCTCGGGCTCCATCACCTTTGCAGTGGGCTCTCCACGCTCCATCTCCATCGCACGCTCCATCTCCATCGCACGCTCCATCTCCATCGCACGTTCCATCTCCATCGAAGCGACCTCCTCCTCGGGCTCTAGGTACGTGGAAGTATAGGGTACGGAAAATCGAGGAAGTGATTTGTGAGTATGAAAAACCTTGTTTTAACCGCAATCGTTAGTACCGGCGTTTGTACCTTTTTGTACTTCAAATGATTTGTTTTCTTAAGAAAGACGCTAGAGATAGAACTTAGATGAGAGGGGTTTTGGCAAACGATTGGGTCCCTCCCTCATTTGAAGTTTATTGTGTTGTAGGAGATGCCAAACCCCTGCTAGCAATTGAGTTGTGGACAACAATAAGTGTCCGATTGTATACGCTTGTGCTTACGTTTCTTTTCCTTTCTTACACGCGCTCTTATTCTCTTTCTTAAATCAGTTTTCCTTGTGAAAATTTTATGTCTCACGGTTCACTTGACACTTCCCTGCAGAGACCACTAAGAAGCAAATTGAGGACTCTTTTAAGGAATTCACCAATTGTGAGGACATCGCAATTGTCCTTTTAAGCCAACACGTGGGTTTCTTTTTCTGCCAATGCACGTAGCTCATGAATTATTTTGGTTATGAATCTGTCTGCACTGGATCTGTCTGCACTGGGTTTCTTTTTTTGCCAGATGCACGTAGCTGAATCTGTTTGCACTGGATCTCTAATGCACAAGATCATTTGATCTGAATTCTTTGAATGAAATTTTATTGAGTATTATTGTCTAAATGTGCAAAACTTTCTAGCGCTTTTTGCAAGTGGATACTACGATTATTGATGGCACCATCTTTCATCGGAACATCAAGAGGTTTATGATTCAAGGAGGGGATCCCACCGGCACTAGGCGAGGTGGCACCAGCATTTGGGGGTGCAAGTTCAACAACAAAATACGCGGCTCTTTGAAAGTGATTTGTGCAACTTCTTGTGAAAAATTAGATGATTCGGACATAGTATCGTTAGTTCAGAATCTGATCAATCCTTTGCAACTGGTTCAACAATGTGTTGATATTGCTATGAACTTCAGCAATGTTTAGGGTTTAGGATTCTGATGTATCTTAGCCTTGTTATCACATAATCCCTTTCAAGTGTACATGCTTTTCCAATTACTAGCCATATCTTTGATGGTTTTGATTTTGGTTTTGGTTTCGGTTGTGGTGAGTCATAACCAGCCTTTTTTCTTGAGGTAGTTTGGTGAGTTTTTGATTGAAGTTGGGAGTTTGATGTGTTGTCAGTGAAGGTTGTTGTGAAGGGTGTTTGCTTTTTGCCTTTGTTTTAGTTGCTTGTGCTCTACTCTGATGACATTGACTATAAGGTTTACTCAATAAGTATATTCTCTCAAGTACTTCTAGGAAGCAGTTGTTGCAATCAATATATCTAAAGAATTCTTCGTTGAGAGTGATCTGATTTGCATGAAGTTTTGTTTGAGAATTAGTCAATATATGTATAATCGATGGAAATAATTAGGTTTTGTTTGAAGTAATTACGGTTTCGTGATGCACAAATTGGAGAGTTCAATTTTTATGTCAATGGTATACCAGTGTTGCTTTCAATTTATGAATGTTATCAGTCATGCATAACATGAGATTCTGCAAATACAGATTTTTAGTTATGGTCGGATGTAGAATACATGTGGGGAGCACAATTGAAATGTACAGGAGGTTGTGTAGAACATTCAATTGTTTAGATGCTCAAGCGTTCAATTGTGTTTGGGCTCTAGATCTTTGTAAGAACTAAATTATGCTTTGTTTTGTGGAGTTGAAGAGTTTCAAAGAACTCCAGATTTGTAGAGAATTGCCCAAAATTGGAGAGTTGCAGAGTTGCTAAAAAGTTTAGTGTCGCGAGAGTCTTGGAAGTGGGGCATCTGCAGCCATATCCTAGTAAGGCTTGTTTCATTTTGGACATATGGACCAATGTTGAGATCATCAAGCTAGACTGAGAATTTTGAGATTTTTGAGACTTCGAGACTCAATTTTCATGGCGATTCCTATCTTTTGAATTTTTATAAGGATCCTCAATGCTTCTTGTTTGCTTGCATTTTGAAAGAGTTTGTCAGATTGGTGTATCATGATCAATGCTTCTTTGTTGGTTGAAATATGATTCACATTCTACCATACCTCACACGATTCATGTTGTCACTTCGCTACAATCTTTAATTTGTTGGTGATTTAATACGTAAACCGTATCATGTTCAAATTCAACACCATACATGAAGAATACTATGGCCACCAATGTAACCTTCTAGAGTTTAAGAGTTTGTTACTAGTCAATGGCATCTCAATTTAATCCTTAAACATTAGAAGGTGCTGCTGGTGGCCATAGTATTCTACACGTGTAATGTCATATTTGAACATGATGAGGTTAAAATATTGAAATGACCTCCACATAAAAGATGTTAGTTGATGAATTTTCAATCCAAAGGTGTAAGCCTTGCTTGTACTTTTTTGGTATCCTACAAAGTAAAATATGTCCCTATGTACATGGTTCTCGACTGACGTTTAAGGATTAAGATAAGGTCAGAGATCGAATGACAATTATAGAATATGAAGATGTTTTAAGTTGGAAAGCTATTGGGTGTGAGGTTGTATGTGGTGGAAGTATTAATGTTTTTCCTTCCAACTAACTTCAAAACTTTGAAACTTAATTGAATGTGGAAGAGGATCGGGCTTAAGCCCAACTTCCCTCTACATTTTGATTGTGCAACCAAAACTTGAAAGAGTAGGGGTCGGGCTTAAGCTTGACCCCCCTCTACATTTAGTTTGTGCAACTAAAACTTGAAAGAGAGGGAGGGTCAGGCTTAAGCCCAACCCCCTCACCAACTACTGAATTTTGAACATAGAGATATGAACTTTGTAGCAAAAATTGTTGAGTTTTTTGTGTTACAGGCAAGAATAATATTTTGAGTCTTATAATTTCATTCGAATGTGACAAGGTTGAGAGAGTGCGGCGTTGTATCATGGCTTTAAGTCGAGTGAAGTCTTCGAAGGATTCTCTTCTCATTGTTGTCAATACTTTCAAAGATCATGGATGGTGGATTTTGCGTAATGATAAACAACCTATTCTTCTTGTTTTTGATTTTGCTTGGAAGAGAAGGGAGTTTGGTGTGCATCAACGTTTAAAGCAGGTCGTGTAAGTAAGGTTTCAGAATTTGATGTTGAGAGAGAGGGTGGATATAGCAAAGTCTTTATTAAAAGAACCAAGTCTGACGAGCCCTCATCATTCATGCTGCAAACAAAAAACCTCATTCAATCATACAGGTGCTTGGAAGATTTGAAGTTTACTAGGCTTTCAAAGTACAAGAAGTGGTGGGATTAGTTAAATCAGCAACATCAGACATCCGTGAGAAATTTTTGATGAAGTCAACTTGATGGATAGTTCTATGAGAAATAGGATAAAGTTGTATATGGCGGAGTACAAAAGAACAATATCTGCATCTCCATCGGTGAATGTCGCAGCGGAGTTTCTATCAATTGAAAATGTGGGCGATCGACCTTTTTGAATGGCTTATCATTTTACAAGACTGACGATGCAACGCACTTGCAATTGTACCCATTGCTTCTCGTGAATCACCTACATTGAGAAGGAAGAAGACTGCTAGATGCTCTCGCTTACATGGTGATAGTGCCTCATGTGGTATTGACCTCGGTTTGTCTCAATTTGATTTTGAGACACTGCCACTGCCAACGCGTCAAACCCTTGGTAGAGTTTGAGGGAATGTTCTTCTGTCGACTAGCCTTGGTGCAAGACATACCACCACATAGGAAAAGTTGGTTTTACCAACTGCAAAAGATATTGACAGTGGATATATCTTTGGACAATATCATTTGTTCTATGTTGACATATCCAAAGTTCGCCCGACAAGTAACATTTTGACAAATCAACGTGTCTTAAACATTTCAAATGCAGAGGCAGTTTACAAGCATTTAAGGGAAAATGTACTTTTGGAGGCCAATGTTATGACTTTAAGACCTACAGAATACTTACCGGTTGATTTGACAGAACCATATATCTTCAAGATAGAGAGTACAGAGACCAATTTTATGGCATGTTAGAACTCCATGCCTTTTGAATCTCTTGAAGAGAAGCGGGACAACTTTTTACTGTTGGTTTTATGGGAACCAGTGGATGGTCAACACATCTTTCATGCATGTCAAGTACTTGCAGCCCAAGATCAAGAGCGAGGAGCAATAACCAAAGCTGAATTTGATAGATTATTTTCAAGAAGACTTGCACAAGTTCTTGCTTATGAGGAAGAATACCAATATTTGGTGGCCTCCTGCAAGAAAAACAACGACACCACAAAGAGAATCTATCATAGCATAGTTGGAGAGGCACTTAGCAAGACACGGGTAGTTTGAAAGAAGTTTGGATTACCAAATGCGCAAGATGAAGAAGATGTTGAAAATAGGCGTCTCTTTTTACAGTGTTTGCCAAGTGTTACCGGCCTTTGATTGGGTAAAGATCTTCGTGAGCTTACTATCTTGTGGATGAAGAGCCATTTCCGTGATTACATCTCCTTGCCAACGTTCGGCGAGGACAAATTTCACGCATTAGAAAAAGTGTGTGAGTCCTATGATAATGGACTATCATTTCATACAGAAAAGGCATGCAAGGATGCGCAATTAGGGTCAAGCATAAAATACGAAGTCAAAGTCTATGAAACCAGCTGAGAGACTTTGTATGGCGATAACATAGCTGAGGTCATTATAGGTAACATCAACAAACGACTTCATTTTCTTATGTGAACGAACACCAGTGAGTAAAGAAGGACAAGAACAACAAATTTATTTTGTTGCTTCAAAAAAATCTTCATCAGAATTGGACGTCCTCAATTTGCCTCACCTAGCGGAAAGAGAAAATTTTTGCGACAATATTTATAATGCTTTGAAATCATTGGATGCAGAAGCGGTAGGGACACCTATAGACAAGAAGAATTGGTTGTCAAGGAATGTGCAGAAATATGGCAATGCACAAACATTGGATTTTCTAGGAAGAGACGTTACAAGGGATTTCAAGAAATAATAGATTCATGTGAAGGACTTCATAAGCTTTGATGCTACGGAAAAATACACTGCTCTCATCCCAAGTAAGGTTTGAATTCATTTGAAGCTTGTCTCAGAAAATAAACTGGATTTGTTTGCTGATGGCAAAGAGGTGTTTATTGGAAGCGGAGGTTTGTGGACTATGGAATTCAACTACATAGGAATGCGGAGTGAAGAAATAGACTGAGTGGTAAAAGTGGGAGAAAATATTTTTTCTCAGGAAAGTGGGAAGTTTACTAGTCCAACATTATGGATCTTTGAATGCAACAATGGACCCATTGGAGTATTCTGGAAAGAAGCAGAATATAATAGCAGATTGGAAATTATATCTTCTTGGATGGAAAATACTCCCTGATGGAATGCTATTATTTTGTTGCTTGCCAATGAGCATGCGAACAAGGTTATAAAATTATTGGATGTCAAAAACAATTTGGGGTGCCATGTTAACATCGGTTATTATGCGTTTGCTCCTCAATGTCAAACACCAAGGAGCATTATTAAAGATGGCGCCCGGGTGGTTGCATCATACGATCCAATCGGTGCAATCATTTATGTAATACACCATCCATCTACAGCTCCAATAGTTGATAATTTGGCTTTGGAAGTTAGAAAGTTAGGCTCTTTTTTCATAGAGCCTCAAAGTGGATGGGATATTTGTTCTAAGGATCGTCATGCACGTTGTCCACCGGTTGTTGACAAAATTATTTTGTCATATATCCGACCTGAATCATGGATGATTGTGGCCCATGGCTTTTCTCACATGATGCATACTCTTGCGGGTAAAGCAAGAGAGGTGGTAATATTTGAACCTAATGAAGACATGGCGATATGGCTCAGACAGTAGAGAACGGCAGATCGTAGATGGTATTCTACCTTTAGAGGAAGAAGAGGGTCTATGGGAAGACGGTGAGGTAGAGTCAGAAAATGAAGAAGATAATGCTCGGATTTAAATTGTAGAGGAGATATCTAATTTTAGAAAGAAGCCCATGAAATATACATATGTGCCAAATAAAGGTGGAAAATACTCAAGCAATGATATTGAAGAAATTGCAGAAGAGCCACAAATGTCCATAGCAACAGGTTTTTATGATGCTGCTCACGAAGTAATAGAGGTTGGAGTCAATATGGCAGAGTAGTTTGAGAGAGACAATTCCATGATTCCAAAGAGGGTTGATCCAAATTTTAGTTTGGGATTTGGAGCTACAGAATCTCAGCCTTAGAATTACAAGTGTTGATTGAATTGATGTATTGGAGAGAAATGTATGTATAATGTAAGCAATAAAAGTTATGTACTTTTGGCCCGCAAAATATGATATTATATTATTATGGAATATTGCACATTTGTTATAGAATGAATGAATTTTATTTTTATAGGACCAAGACAATATTTGATCGAAGACTTTCCTTGTTAAATGAGATGTTCTAGAACTCATTTAAACAAATGATATAATTCTGAGGATATAACTCTTGGATGAAAAATTGCCTTGAATTAAGAATTTGTGACTCAGAACTAACTCAAAATTGATATGGCAAGTAGGATTCGATTGGTCGGAACTCAATAGAATCCTGGAAAAATGACATCTAATATAACAATACCACATATATCATGATATATTATCAAATTTGAAATGAGCTTTGAATATGAAAATATGTAATTGTGCACGTAAAAGGTGTCCAAATCCACCGAACTCACATATAACAACATATATTATGTATATATTATCTATTCATAACGTAAGATTGTTTTTTTACCCCCAAAAAAGTGCTCGTGTGTATGTGCACTTTTCACAAATATGGTGTTGAAATCATTTCAATCCTTGACATATTGCATGGAAATACCCCTTGCAACCATGTTAAATTATTGCTCATGGTTAGTTTTTAAACAAAGTCTACTAGTAAATTATAAATACAAAATCCTCTACACTAAAAATGATGTTTAGTGTAGTGGTACAAAATTCAAATGATGTACTTATTCTAGTACATTATTTGTAAATAAGTTGACAATTAGTGTTAGTTTACATTAAGAAACTCTCATTTCATATCGGTGGCCAACCCATGATTATCCTCATTTGCAACTTTCAAATGGCCATAACTCACTCGAATTTTGTTTGAATTGGACATATGAGGTGTTTTTGGACATCTACAAAGAATTTAGATGCCAAACAACACCTCATATGCCCAATTCGGATAAAATTTGAGTGAGGTATGTTGTTCAAAGGATTGCTGACAAGATACTGTAACAACTCTCGACTTTTGGACCTTTTTTTTACTTCTATTATTGATAAACTAAATGTGCACAAGTGATTTTTTAAATATTTACTAGAATTGACAAATATTGTAATAGTTGGCATATAGTGTATAATTATGTCACTACACTAAATGCCTTGTTTGCAAATTGGTGTATGGATTTGCATTTAGTATATACTACACTAAACATAATTTTTTGTGTAGGTCATTAGTGGAAATTTAATTTAAGAGTACAAAAAAATATTTTAAAAAATGTATCATACTTTGCAGTGGTCACGAGCAATTCAATACATTGCCGCAAAAGATATTGCCCTGCAATATCCCTTGTGAATGGTCTCAAAATCTTAAAATGTTCTTTGGTCCAAATGAAGGCCATTTGCGAGGGGTATTGCATAGCAATACCACTTGTGAACAACGATGAAATCTTATCTTGCTCTGTGGTCCAAATAGAGATCATTTGAGAGGGATATTGCACTTGAAGAGCGCCCAAATAATTTAATACATTGTTGTTCACGTGGAGTATTGTCATGCAATACCCCTCGCAAATGTGTTGCATTTAAAGTGCGCGGGAGTAGTTAAATACATTGTCGCAAGGGGTATTGATGTGCAATATCCCTCGCAAACAACCATAAAATCTTAAATTGCTCCCTTGTCCAAATGGCAACAATTTGCGAGAGGTATTGCGCCATGGATTACCAAAGTAAAATTTGAGTCTTTTTTTAAAAGGCAACATGAATTAAGTGTTAGTTGAATTTATACAATGACCAATAGTGAGAAGATTAATGCCGTTTTAAGGCATGACAAGTTGTATATTGAGAGAACGTATGAAACTTATTTAGAAGAAAATAATAAGAAAAAAAATTTAAGTATTATTTTTGTAAGGAACATATTACTAAGCTACGAGTTCAAATTTGTTGGTTGAAATGAGTGTATCCCATATAATTGGTCCGGGTTTCAAAACCTGTTGGACTCATTTGAGTAATTTTGTGGAATGTTGTGGCTTCGCACTACTAGCAAAAAATCTAAAGGCATGATATGTATATGTTGTACCAACTAATTAGGCCCATCCACCTTCTAAGGCTAACATCAAAGATGCAGTGACATGACAAGATATACTAGTGGTATTAATCACTATCAATAGAAGGTAGTAATTAATACTACCTCTATTATAAATTGAGACTACTTGCTACGTCATTTAGAGGAATATACAAAATTACATATAAGTATTAATTCCTATTGTAGTGTACATCAAGTTATCAATTTGAATCCCTTGGTGATACTCATATGTGACTTTGATTACCATTAACTCACAACAAGTTACAACAACTTTACCATGCCATAGATAACCAACTCATAGAGGGTACCCAATGCCAATCGGCCTTGTTCGACTTTCGAGGCAATGCCACCAGTGAGAGCTCAATTGAGGTGGAGCAATCCAAAATTGCACACTTCATGACCCAATGCGGATAATGATTGGTGTTTTTGGATTTTGAGTTATCAGTTTTGGGTCACTTCATGCACCATTTCACACATTTGCCATTTTCATGCATCTGCCATTTTCGTGCACCATACCATGCATACTCTACTGATCGGAATTGGGTGGCCGATAGGAATTGGATGCCTCAACCTTACTTTCCAACTCTTTCTTTTTGATCTGCTTCATGTCCCGAGGGTTGTGCTCAGGCGTTTAGGGTTGGGGTTTATGGTTCCTTGGCGACCATTCCTATCTGTTTGTCCCTGAGGGCATCGCTGAGGGGTTCTAGGTTTGAGTGTTTCAGGTGTATGGACACCGTATTTGGTCCGCGAGCTTAAGCGATGGCGGCCTTGATGGCCCGGCTTCGCGGCCAGGGCAACCCCCGCGTGCAGTGGCTTCGCTGCGTGGCTTCGTCGTGGATTTGGCAGGAGAATTATGCCACTCGGAGCGTGCCCACCAAGTCTCGAGGTGGATGGGAGGTGAGTTCCGGTGGTCTGGAGTTCCAGTAGAGGGAATCGGGTGATGGTAGAGCGCTTTATGGAAACTGAGTGATATTTGAGGATTTGGTATTTACTTGGGTGATGGTATAGGGCTTGATGGGAACTGGGTGCTATACTAGGGTTTGCTATTACTTGGGTGATGGTTTAGGGTTTTTCAGACAATGCGGTGGTTTCTGCTCTGAATTAGCAGTAGAGTAAAGGAATGTTTGGTTGCTTGTTGAGTTCATGGTTTTGATGGAAATTGGGAAATATTTTCGGAATTGCGCTATGATTTGGGTCTAAATAGCTTTTTCCCGATGGGGAGTTTTTTGATGGTTCAGGAATTGAAGTAATTGTGTCGTAGTTTAGGTCTTGATGGGAGCTTCGGTTAGGGTCTAGGATTCGACGGAAACTGGGCGATTATTTAGGATTTGGCGTCAACGGGGTTTACGGTTTAGGATTCAACGTGAACTGGGGTTTCATTGGGTTTAGGGTTTAGGATTTGAAGGGGAAATTGAGTGATGGCTAGAGAATGGGTTTAGAGTCTGATGTTCATCCCATCCCCCAGAAATGCGGTAGGAGAGGCGACACGGAGAAGGAGGAATACGGGTACGCGTGGGACGCCACGAGATGGGGTACGGCCGCGAGGAGGACGACCTCCCCCACTTCACCAACAAGAATGCCCGGGGCGCCCCGGAGAAGGAGAAAAAGAAGTACGGCAAAAAGTAGTTCAAACTGCGCACAGAGAAGTGCCTGCGCCCCTTCAGCCTGGACGTGTTTTTTTCGGGCAAGTACATCCATGCCAGCGTGATGCACCACGTCACCAGCAAGGTGGTGGCGGTGGTGAGCACCAACGCCAAGGAGTTTCGGAACAATTTGAAGTCGTACAAAGACTTCACGGCGTGCAAGGTGGTCGGCCAGACCCTGGCGGAGCGCGCCAAGGAGGCTGACGTGTTCACGGTGGTGTATGAGCCGCACAAGGGCGAGAAGTTCGAGGGAAGATTAGCGGCTCTGGTGCACACCATCGAGGATCGTGGCATCCACGTCGACATGGAATAGGATCACAGGGCCATCATCCTCATAATACCAGGTAGAATTCAAGCTCAGTCTTCCTACTCCTCATCATAAGATCATGGTCACTCCCTATATAAAAAGGCTGATTAGATGAGCGAGGAGTTCAACAATTTGGAGAGAGGTGTACAAACTGGCTTCTTCATGTGCAGAACTGGCGTAGGTTTGGAGTTTCAAGTGACGGTGAATATCAGCAAAGTTCTCCAGCGTTAAGTTCACAAAGGTGACAGGGCGCTCAAAGGATAGGTCTTGCGAGTAGGGTGTCTAAATCTAAATCTGAAACCCTATTGGCTGGCTTGCACACCCTACGGATGTAATGCGTTAGATGAACGAGAGAGTGTAGAGTGTTCCAAAATCCTATTGGCTGGTCTGCTCACTCTATACGGATGTAGTGCGTTAGAGAGAGTGTTGAGTGTTTCAGGACGTTGTGTAGGGAACGTGTAGAGTGTTAAAGTGTTCTATGGCTCGCTATAGTGGTTTTCAACTATTGGCAATGCTCTGAGGATGCTCTAAGAACTTAAGTTAGAAGTAGGGTGTGTTCGCACTCAAAGGTACGTACTTGCAAATTGTGGTCCTTATTATCATAATATCTCGAAATTTGGAGACCCATTCACACTAGTTGACTGAGAATTGGGTTGAGTTGTTTTCATCCGTTGCTGTAAATCTATATAAGGTGTGGTATGAATGAGCGCTTTCGCACCTCAACCATAGTTTGTCTGCTCAATAGTTATTTTGATGTCAATAGCTATCCTCTTCAACGTCTTTGCGATTATTGATTTCTAGTCAGAGAATTTGCAGGTGAGATTCTTGCCTTTATCTCTATTTCTATGGAATAAGGGCAGATCAGACATCCAACTTTGTACCTCTAGAGCACATGCATACATTGTGCCCTTGAAGAAGAAAAGCGCATCCAACACACAATCTCTGATTCTACTCCACACACTCCACACAGAAGACGACCACTTTTGATGAGTTTGACAAATCGAAAGCTTTGCTATATCATTCTCATTCAACAACATTGTCCTAACCTCAAGATTTGGGGTAAAGTGAAGAATCATGACGAGCGTTTGCAGCCAGGGCAAGCCTTGGAAGGCTTTGAAATTTTTAGGGTTACAGATCCAGCATTGAAAAGGCAAATTCCATACCATGGAGTGTGGTGAGGGATTCTGATAGTAGATGAGCGTCTTTAGGCCATGAGCATTGAAATTTGTGGTGGGTTCTCTTACAGCTTTGCGGATTTTGGTACACAGTTTGGGCCCAACAAGACGCTAATATACAAGCCAAAGTGTGCACCGGTCCTACACGAACAAGGCCTATGGCTGAAAAACATGCCTTCACAGTGCTCACAAATAACTTAAGTTGCCCTCCAAGGCTCAAATAGGTACCTCTTACCTACCTCCGGTGATTTATATAGTTTGTTCCAAGGAATATTCATTTTAAGAAGATCTGAAAAATACAAATATCCCCTCCACAAAACTCAAACCACCACCCTACCACTATTCTACCTCCATCATCCAGCTCGGAATTTCATCCAATATGTCATCCTCCATGTCATTTCTACGTCGACCACCATTTCTGGTGCGAACCCACACTTTCCTAACACTCTCCTAACACGCGCTGTACCTCTGAGTGCGAACACACCCGTAGTGTTTGCCATAAATCTCAGGTCAATAAATCTCAGCCGCCTTTGAACTAAAAACTATGCATGCATTGTATGGCGCTGTCGCAAAAGTGCAAGTCCAGTCAGGTGATGTCCCACCAGAGCACAACACAATCCTATCCTCAACCCCATGAGGATAACACTTCACTGTAGACTGTAGCAACTTTTCCCCCCTCAGTCACTTCACTCACAGAGTCACAATCCTCCA
Organism: Bryoerythrophyllum caledonicum; assembly: GCA_963971425.1. Lineage (NCBI taxonomy): Eukaryota > Viridiplantae > Streptophyta > Bryopsida > Pottiales > Pottiaceae > Bryoerythrophyllum > Bryoerythrophyllum caledonicum. The sequence goes on along the minus strand of OZ020516.1, from coordinate 29,292,137 downwards.
CACGCTTCGCATCGTGTAAATAGTCCACGTGTAAATCCTCCTTTGGCCATGACAACATCTCAGCCGTCGGATTGGAGTCTCATATTTCTAATTACATTTTCAAAATATCATCAAATTACAAGTAAACTAATATATCTCCTGGCGTGCTTCAGAAGCAAAAGTTCAGAGCAGTCCTTTAATATTGCACAGACACCCAATATAATTTTCTCCTCACCTTTTCAATAACTTCCAGCTGCACCTTTTTTACACCTTTTCTCCCTCAGTACGTAAAGTACAATTGCACCTTTTAAATTGGTGCATGATGTTCATTTGCCTCTTGTAGACGGTCACTAGACTATCCAGTGCCTGAAACCGAGTGTGCATATTTGGGAGGCGGCTCATCATTTTTCAGTGATAGGATTTAGTATTACAATTTCATCTTTTACTTTCCCAATAAAATTCGAATTGTAAGTGAATTTTCGAAGTGGTTTACCTCATGAGTAAGGGAGTCATGACCAATAGCAAATGTGGGAATGGGGGTGGATATGAGGGCGGAAATGGAACCATTTCTAGACCATTTCTTGGATAGGGTTGGCAAATGGGCTGGGTTGCCTTATGACGTCACCTCATTATATTCCATGAATATAGAAGGCGCTGCCTCTCTGACAGCATTCTGACCAAAGAAGGGGATACTAGTACTGTCGGAGTAGACTCTCACCATCTGTTTTAACGTGCCACTCAAGTTTCAACTCTTCGAAGATGGATTACAAGTGTTTCAGATGAGTCTGTTGTGTCTGTAACTTGAGCATGTTGCTAGGTAGTCTCTACTGATTTTACTCAGACCTGGATGAAGCAGTGAGGAGATCACTTGCAGATTCACAAGTCAAGTTGTTTCTTTTTGCTGAAACTGCAAAGTTCTGCTAATGTTTCCCAGATCTAGACGAACTTGAGTAGATCATAAGTTGCAGTTGAATTCCAGCGAACATGTCACGATTTATCAGAGAGGTAAGTGTCCTTCACTTGTGTTCTTCATTCAACAGAAATATTTGAGATTTCGTCAAGTTAGGCAAGTTCGTCAAGTCAGGATACAAGCTAGGCAGCGAGAACAGGCTGGAGTTTGGCTGTAAGTGTCAAATATAAGAACCAAGAGTAATTTGGTATTAACAGATATTTTCTACTATAGATATCTGATACATCTTCATGTGAGGTTAAATTGCAGCATCTTAAACTTCTGGTAGTTTTTTTGGTTAAATCGTAGTGGTGGTATTTTTTTTGTAATCTTTCAACATGATTTTTTCAAAGGGTTTTCTCAATCCTCTTTGTTGTTGTTGTTGTTGCAGTTGTTTCAAGGAAGCTCATACCGACACCATCCGCGCTACTACTACGATGATGCAGTAGTTGCTTACGGCGCCGGGCGCAGCATGCTTCCTGTAAGTGAGCACTCAACTCCACTGATCACCACATGAGGTTTATCAATCAATCAACCTAACCATGTCGGTGATGATTCAACCATGCAGGACGTTGTGTTGCACGTGCCCATGGACTCCATGAAAGACGTGGAGCGAGTGAAGCAAGCGTTAACAATTCATGGTATGATTACTAGCTAAGTTACCATTGTTCTCATATCGATGCAAGTATCATGTTGACTAGTCTGATGTTCTCTTGCAGGTGTGCATCGAGTGCGCACCGACATGGCGACGCAGACGGTGATCGTGTCAGGCAACGTCCCGCCCACGACGTTGCTGCGGCGAGTGCGGTGGATCAAGCGCCACGCATCCATCATGTCGTACGGCGCGGCGCCGCCGCTCGCTGGCTACGTGCCACCAGCTGCTGCGTCCTCTTACAGCGCTTTGGAGTACCCCAGCGCCTCGGCATACAGCCCGTACGCTTTGGAGCGCTACCCCAGCGGACCCATGGTGGGCAGCGTCTATGAGCCGCCCCTGCGGAGTGCATTGGACTATGATGTGGACTACGGGAGCGTGGTTGCGGATCCTTACTCACGTCCATACTCCGCCTATAGCTACTACTAGAAAAACAAAACAGATCAAACAGGATCAGTATCCTCCAGCGTTGACACTAATGACAGCTGATGTTGGAGGAATCTAGAGGAAATTACGGTCCTGAGGAAGATACTAACTCTACTCTGATGGAGGATGTACAGTACAGTACATATGGGTGATAGGTTTTAGCGTTTTGGATCCTGTCTCACATTCATTATTTGGAGGAAGATAGGGAAAAGTAGGGTGCAGTAGTCTCCGCAAAAAACCATTGACCCCGAGATATTAGGGTTTTCTAGGGAAAGAGGGAGGGTTACCTGGAGCCAAGGAGTGGGAAGAAGGGAGCCTGGTGGCTAGCTCCGAGCTCAGATTCATTTTGTACAGTCGATATCGGTGTTGGAGGAATTTACAGAAATGCTATCAAAATATGGTGACTATTACAACCTCACTACAACCTCATTGACTTTAATAAAAAAACTCAATCACACACACAGACAGTCACAGACACACACACTCACACACAGTAACACACATACACACACACAGACACACACGCACAAGAATCTAAACTCAATCGAATCTAGACGGACAGGAATGCATTGCAGATTCAATCAGACACACATAGGAAAAGGATCCAACTTCAACTAGACAGACCAACTTCAGGAAGTACTAGGCATCGTCATGACGAAAGAGTGGCAGCTCGTGCTTCCTATTGCAAAGAGGACTCGGGGAGGAGGAACATCATGGAGATCTATCCTATTTGGTGGTATCGAAGTCCGGCAGCAGCCAGCCGAGGTCGTCGCCGAGCGCCTGGATGTGCTTCTGCTGCGCGCCGAAGTCGCCCAGCGGCGTCGTGAACGGATACACGTACCGCACCTGGTTCGCCATCGCCCGGTACGTCACCACGCCGTCATCGCGCCGCACCAGAAGCTCCAGCGTGTCTCGCCCCAGCAGCCCGTCCACCTCCGCCACCACGTACGTCCCGCTCCGCTTCCCTGAAAGCAATGTCTGTGAGCAGCAGGAGAGGTACAAGAAGGGAAACGCAACAGGTGAGGTTAGTTTACCATCGGAGATGTCTTCCACCTTGACAATCTGCGCGTTCTTCTGCGTTCCGAGGATGGCACTCTCGATTTTCTGACCATTGCATCAAGTTAGGATGTGGTGAAGAGATTCAGGAGAGTCAAGGCTAGGGTTTGGAGGTTCACCTTGACGGCTATGGCGGCGTCCGACGCCGGGATTTCCCACGGAAACGCGTACGCCTGGTTTCTCGAGGAGGTGGAGACGCAGTTGGGGTTGATGTCGAGAGGACACGGCCGAATCCGCCTGCAGCGCACAACAAGATCCTCACCTCAGACCTCCACACAACCTCCACAGCTAGAAGAATTCAACCAACCTCATCCTCTCACCCGTCGAGGAGACCGATCTGCAGCCGCTCCGACTGCGACTGCGCGTACGGCGTGGCCGCCACCGCCGCGTTCTGGGGCACGCTCCACACCAACACCGCCGCGCTCACCACCACGCTGGAAACCGCATTCCGAACCGAACGCCTCGGTTCCTCCGCCACGGAACTGGATTCACTCGTGCAAATCAGGTGCTGTTTTCTTCGAAGTTTCGGTTCACAAGAGACGAGAGAGAGATGAGCGTGCGAGCTGCAGCAGAGCGAAGCCATGGCGAAACACAAGTGCAAATTCGAAGCAGCTGCTGCAACACTTGAAGACGTCATTCCGACCACTTTTTCCACTCGCAATCCAAGGACAATGCATGTCCTTCAAGGTCATCGTTTGAATGCCTTTCTTGTTATTCAAATCATGGTTACACAAAGTGTTTGAGATGGTTTGATGAGCTTGTTGCTAAGACGAATCCCTACGAACATCCACTGATTTGCTTGAGCTTCTGGTGTTTGCTATTTGCTCCTTCTATCATGCTAGACTCTGCTACATTACGTACAAGCTCATGGCCTGAAATGATGCCATATTCTTGTTGAAAACCTACCCTAAACCCTAAACCTCCTTTTTGGTGCAAGTTCTTCGATGAAAGAGTGATTGGCACTGGTTTACTGACGCACTTTTTTGGCTTGTTTTTCTTTGATCAGTACTCCGATGACGTTCAGCACCTGGAAGACAGACGTTTAATTTATGGTAATAAAGAAGAAATAAAGGAAATTTGAGAGAGGAGTTGAATGAAAAGATGGTTTCTCACCTCTAGAGCAGCCATGGTTGGTGTGATTTCCGAGGGATCTTCAATGTCCAATTGGGCACACAAGGCTGGTTTCCAAACCAAGGCACAACATCAGAATTCGAAAAGACGTTACTTGTAAAGTGAGGCAAGGATACCGTGAGCTTTAACATCGTTTCTTTTGAAAATTTCAGGGTACAACATAACTTCTTCACCTTCTCAAAGGCGGCTAAAACTACTTCTAATTTAAGTTTAGAGACCACCAAGTAGTGTTATAGTCCAAACTCTTTATATGTTACCCCTTTAAGTGATAGAATCTAACACTTAAAGTAATTACGCTCCCAAAAAATTTACACTATTAAGTGATATATGTTAGGTGATGTGAGATGTCTTGCTCCGTACTTTATTATTTTACTTCTGTAAGTGTTAAAGTTGGAAAAACGGGAGAAGTTATGGGGCAATAAAGAGGAGTAGGGGCAACAAAACATAGTATTGGGCAATAAAATTGGCTAGGTACAACGCAATTTAGGGTTTGGGATGACTGTTTTGGATGAAAACTAGCATGACATATGAAAATATTAGATGAAAACTAGCCCGACGGATAAAAATGTAAATGTTACTAATTATTGAGATCAAGTTTTATAAGGGCTTTATGTTATAACACTATGTGTTAAGATTTTTCTGCTCCGGAACTATAACATATAAAGAATTTAGACTATGAATCAAAAGACTGGTATCTTTTGGAAACTTTAGGTGACTTTAGAAAGAACTGAGATATTCTGGACAAGTACGCTTTTTTCGTACCGTTGATAGACACCATGGCATCTGCATTCCTGTACGTTTCTTTCCTCTCCTCGTACAGCTGGTACATTTTGGCTAGCGCCTGCCGCCATCATTTAGAAGCAGTGAGTGAGTGATCAAACAAACTGAAAGTTTGTTGCAACTAAGAAGAATTTGTGAGTTTCCAGTACTACCTCATCATCATCTGCCCAGTTGGGAACCAGCAGTTGCCGAGTCTTGGAATCTTTGGCGACCGTCTCCACCGGCATGTCAATCCAAATCACTATACCATGTCTAAGAAGACCCCTGCAAAAAATCACCTTACATGTTAGTCCATCACTAGATTTCGTTGCAGAGGTAAACAAGATGAGAATAAGTAAACTTTTTTCTTACCAGTTCTCCGATTTCGCCACCGTACCAGCTGCTGTAGAAACGACCAAGCGACCCACAGCAGATAATTGTTTCAGCACTTCAGTCTACACAACAAAGCAACAATGATGTGAGGATGATGCAATGACATATGGATGGTCTTGCTAAGTATGTGAAGTATTTTTCGAAAGAAAATGCACCTCAGCTTCACTGTAGCCTTCCTCGCTTTCGGATATTTCGGCTCCACCTGCTGCCTGTTGCACTAGGTCATTGCTGCAGAGAAGAATACTTAGAATTAGAGGTGTTTCCTGGGGTTTTCAAAGAGGTTGACCTAAATAACTTACCTGTCAAAAAAGTAGTAACCCAGTTCTTTGGCTAGCGTCTTCCCAATGACAGATTTGCCACTGTCCATTAAACCTGCAAACCAGAATGTGAGCTATGTTACCAGAAACATGAAGTCAACAGAATGGTATCAACCAATGAGCTTTCTACCAATAAGAAAAACGCAGGTTCCGAGAAGGTCATCTCGCAATTCATCTGCCTTGTTCTGTTGAGAGAACAACAAAAAGTCAGAAAATCGATGCTTACAAGAGTGAGGAAATTGAACAACAAATTACAGGAAAAAGGAACTTACCATCAACTCTAGCTCATAATTTGGACTCTCATCTTCAGCCACTGCAAAGGAGCAAAAGAAGTAGCATCATCAAAAGCAAATCCTAGAAACCCAGTCTCATCTTTCGAAGAGAAAAGAATGTATGATCAACCAGCTTCTTCTCTTCATAAACTTGCATTTACCTGCATCGGTCGTTGATAAGTTCTGATGACCACCGCTCGAAGCCATTATTACAGCATGGAAGGTTGCTCCTCTTTGTTTGCAGGTTGCTCTCAGCGTGCAATTCAGGCGCTGGAATGATGATGTCAACTGAGCACCGCATCCTTGTTGACGAGGCGCGATTTCTTGGATGGGAACAAAGCATTTACTGGAAACACTACTCGCCACAGCAAGGGCCGCCATCTTGACGCCTTTTCACAAAACCCCAAAAGAATCAATTGCGAGAACACAACCAAGCGCGTTATCAATTTCACAGGGAGGCAGGAGAGACACCCTAACAGAGTTCAAGATGAAAATACATGACATAGCCACCTCCAATATTACCTACTACAATTTCATAGCTCGAGTTTGAAGAAATTGATTGAAATTCTCTGTAGCAAAGACGTAATCTATGGAGAAATTAGGTTAGCAAAAAGGGAAATTATGCCTGGAAGTCGTGTAACTACACCACCACACTCATTCCACAAATGCTTGAATCCTACAAACTCCGAAGCCACTCTTACTGATATCAACTCATGGTCTGAAATCCATCGCACAAACACTGTCGTCCTTCACATTTTCTGATTTGTATCAGCGTTCTACAAACAATGAGATGGGCATTTGAGGATTTAACAACGTTGCAATGCAATTCTGAGGAGAACTGATCTGTGTAGTGGTCGTTGTGGAGCAAGTGAAGCCTTATCCGGTCTCAAATCTACGTTTGAGATGGAACCTCTTGCACCTGTGGACATATCTGAAATTTGACATTTGATTGTGACTTTGAGGTCCAGTTTTCACAAATTTTCAGAGCTCCTCCGAAGAACTTAATGATTCTTTTAATCATTATTGTTAAAGATGCAATTTGCCTCAGTGAAACAGAGCACTACACTTAAGATGGCATTTAGTGTAGTGGACACTAAATGCAAACCCATACACTAATTGTCAACTTTACAATTAGTGTAGTGACAAAACTATACACTAAATGTCAACTATATTGATTTTGATGTTAGTGTCATGGGCAGTAAATGACTTGTAAATGCTATAAGTTTTCACTCTTGATGAATATTTTTACTGACCGTGTCCACTATGATCCCCCTCTTTTAGTAGTATAGATTGTTGTGCTCTCAGTAAAAATTTATATCAACAGTAAAAACTTACAACATTTACAAGTCATTTACTGCCCATGACACTAAACATCAAAATTAGTGTATTACACTAAATTTCAATTTTAGTAAATAGTGGAACTTAGGTCTTTTACATGTGACATTAAATTCTATAATGCATAGAATTATATGACACAACAAGAGACATAGAGTCTCTGGAATCACTATTCAATGAGATGGGTTTTGTGGAGAAGATGGTTTGAAGCGTACCTGAGGCGATGGGCCTGTCCCGGCTCGAGGAGTGCTAGGGTTTGGCCGTTCGTGCTTCGATGAAGACTTCTGGCTGGAGTAGCGAGTGATTGAGAGGGGGAAGTGGTGTTGATCTTTGTGGACCTTGATGGATTTCCTCGACTTCTAGATGCTTTAGTTGACTTCATATTTTGACATTGCAACTCCTCAACTCTGTCGTCAGCCCCCTTACCCCTTTGCAACGAGCAATCCGAGGTACTAGATCTCTGATACTGACTCATCGTATTAGCTTGTACAGAGTCCTCTTCCACTCTCTCCCCACGAAAATGCTTACTAGGCCTGGTCACTTGCACATTATTGGAAGAAGCATAGTCATTCAATAACACCATTCAACTTATTTGCGTCATTTATTTTAGCAAAATATAGGAACACCAATCAAAGAATACATGAACGCTTGAACGGGATGAAGAAGCTTCTTTGTGGATAGTAGTCAAATCCCTAAGTTCGTTAGTTGGTATTGCTTTGTCTACTTATGTATTCTGGGAAGCTAATATTGCTTTGCTGCTCTTGACGTTTTTTGTGAGCGCATACTTGCTAAGGATTTGAAAACTTAGTAGGTCTTCTCCTCTGTTTAGCATTCTTAGTCATCCTCGGCACCCAACCCTAAACCGTCCTCTCCACTCCCTAAATATCACAACCTCGCAGTTAAAATCACAATCTTGTTGTCACAACTGCAAGGACGCCTATCGTGCAATATATAACCCTTTTTGCTACCTTTGGCGGGGGGGGGAGGAGATTCATTTCTCTAAAATATTGGATCTTGACAGTCTTTAGTTTGAATGGAGACAACACTGTAGTCTCTATTAATGTTATTTTCACCATTTATATTCTTTCCTCCGGCGCAAACTCCATATTTTTAGGTATACCCTGCATCACTCTTGAAAAACGATGGCATGCATGGTATAATAACAATGGGCAACCCTTCTGTTTCTAGGAACCCCAATTAAATTACTTTATATATTACTATATTTATAGACTACTGCAAGCTTGATTTTCATTGCATTTTGTCGTATCCTTCCAAGAGGCAAGAAAATGGTCGCATGAAGATCCTACGTGTACTATGAATATATTATTCCGCCGCAAAATGGTTCATGAACCATCTTATTTGAATGTGGACGCAATCAGTTCCTCCTCTTTGTGCAACCCTAGGTCATATCGCAAAGTTGCTAAACCTTCTTTGAGAGTCCTTGAACATGGCGTCTTTTTCATCATGCCGAGGAGCATCCCTTTTCTCATGCCCGTTGATGAACGTGGCACTGTCATTGTCGGAGAGTCTTTGCTTTGTCTTTATTTTGGATTTAGGAGTGGAACGGTTCAAGTCGAACAGGAAGTTTATTTCCTTATTTTATACAAATATACACAAATTTTATTTGTATTTCTATATTTATTGTATGTTTAAGTTTTTTTCCTTTTCCAATATTCTTTCTTTTCTCACTTTTGTTCCCAGAAGAATGTTCTTATTTTTCCAATCTTGTACTTGTAGTTTCATTTTCCCTCCATATGTACAGTACAATACCCACCACTAAGTATACGTTCATTTTGCTCATGTACGTTTCCACGCTGCCAACTTTGACACCCTTTTAATGGCTGAAAATTTGTCATTTCACCATGAAATTTTTGGAACATGATCATTTCTATGTTGACAACATGTGTGCCAAGTTTCAAGTCTAGAAGATGAATTCAAGAAAAGATATTCAAAATTTGCCAACATGTGTAGCTATAAAAAAGTTTCATAGCTGCCAACTTTGACACCCTTCCAAGTGTTGAAAGAATTTTTTTTTCCCATGGAATTTTTATTATGAGACCACCTCTGTGTTGATTACATGTGAAAAAAAATTCAAGTCGAAAAGATCCACACAAAAAGGAATATTTCAAATCCACCAACATGTGTAGTTGTGAGAACATTTCACTCCTCGCCAACTTTGACACACTCCCAAGGATTGATTTTTAAAATATTTCCCATGAAATTTTTGGCATGAAACTACCATCTATGTTGATTACATGTGTGCCAAATTCAAAGGCTAAAATATACACATAACAAAAGATTTGTGAAATCTACCAACATGTGTAGTTGTGAAAAACATTTCACTGCTGCCAACTTTGACACCCTCCCAAGGATTATATTTTAGTTTTTTTTCCATGAGATTTTGGATATGAAACCAATTGTTGTGTTGATTTTACGTGTGCTTAATTTAAAATCCAGAAGATCCACAAAAGAAAAGAAAAAATCTAAATCTACCGACATGTGTAGTTGTAAGAAACAATCAGGGAAACCATTTCACTATTGCCAACTTTGGCACCCTCCGTAGGTCTGAAAAACTGTTCATTGACCATGAAATTTTGGCACAAGATCATCCCTAAATTGATATAATGTGTGCCAAATTTTAAGGCCAGAAGATGAATACAAAAATCCACCTTCAAAATCTACCAACATATATAACTATGAAAAAAAAAATTGAGTATCTTTTTTTATATTCATTATGTGGTCTTGAAATTTGACACAATTTTTTCAAAGATAGAGATGATCTTGTGCCATAAATTTCACTGTAAATAAAATAAAAATCAGCCCTAGGCAGGGTGTCAAAGTTGGCAGCTATGAATGGCTCACAACTACACATGTTGGCAAATTTTGAATATCTTTTTTTGTATTCATCTTCTAGCCTTGAAATTTTGCACACATGTTTTGAACATGGAAATGATCTTGTGCCAAAAATTTCATGGTAAAATGACATTTTTTCAGCCCTCAAGAGGGTGTCAAAGTTGGCAGCAGTGTAGTGTGGAAACGTTCATGAACGTATACTTATTGGTGGTACTGTACATTCTACTTTGTCCAATTTTTGAGATTTTCCTTTTGCTCCATATCAACGTACTATTTTTCCCAAAATTTCTCTTGCAAATTCTTGTTTTTCTACATGCACTCAACCCTTCTTTACTTTGATGCTCAAGATGTACACATTATCATTTTTTAGGTTTCATACACTAACTGTCTACAAGTAAAAAACCTTATGTTCCACTATTTACTAGGATTGACATTAGTGTAGTAGTTGACATTTAGTGTAATATAGTTTTGTCACTACACTTATTGTAAAATATACAATTAGTGTATGGGTTCGTATTTAGTGTCCACTACACTAAAAGCCATCTTGTGTGTAGTGGAGCTAAAGAGTGCATAATTTCTTTCTGATCCACTTCATTTAGTGATGGTGCACACTTTAGCTCTAGTGGAGCTAAAGTCTGCGTATTTTCTTTTTAGTTCACTGCACCTAGTGATGGGGCACATTTTAGCTAAAAACCGAGGTGATGTGTGTGCAATGTGTATTACCACTTCTTCAAACCATCATTTTAAACTCCCTACTTCTCTTTATGGTTAAGTACCCCACAAGGTGAACTAGAAATCTTTTGAATTTTAAAAGGATTTTCAAAATATGTAGACCTAAATCTCCAATAATAATATTAAAAAGAAAAAAAACATGACAATCTCCTAGTCTTAAGTGGATATGAAGTCTAAGTATTCTTGGTACCCTAAACCGAAAATATGTGACAATGTGTGAAAATGTATGACTTGGAATATAATGTTATTTTTCACTAAAAAAATAACATGTTTTTCCGCAATATCAAACGTTATAATATTACTTCAATGTATTGAAAATATCACATTCCATAGCGTGTCATAGCAAAAGGTTTTTAAGTTGCTCGACGTGCCGGGAATTGAGAAGTTTCTCTTTTGGCTAGCATAACGTTTATAGAAGACGTTCAATGAGAAAATAGATTACTTAATAATGTGCCTCATGTCTTCTATCATCCATCTGTTAAATTTTGAGAATTTAAAATACAATTTGCAACCATTGGAAGTGCTCAAAAACTAGTTATTCTTTTATTGCATGTATAAATCAATCCAAAATTACTTACATTATGAACATTGAATTATGCTTGATGCACTAAGTGTATGTTTCTTCTTTGTATTAGTTATATTTGATATTTTGATTATCTTTTTTTTGTCATGATGAGGTCTTTCCATTTTCTTGTTTAAATCTTTTAATATTGTTCCACTTTCTATGTTTTACAAATGACGGAGTTTTTTTATTTCACGTCAAAACATAAAATATATTGTGTACTGTCAATAACTCTTACATCTTTCATGTCATGCTTAGATTGTCCCACCCTAAACTCATGATAATACAATGTGAACTCAAGAATAAAATATTTTAATCCAACTATTAGTTTTCGCACATTTTTAATCTTTGAGTACTTAGTGGATAGTAACCAATTTCAATTCCAAATCCATACCATGGGGACACTGGGGATTCTTTAAAAAGAATGAACATTCTAAAATGATCACAAAATAATAACATTATGCACTTTTTAAAAACCCCAAAGAAATGATGTCCAAAAGCATGTTTGAATTCATACTTTTTTGCTCAAAATACACGTGCACATATAAAAAAATTGTTTTTTTAATGCAACTCATTCGTCAAGAACTTTGCTTTCAAATTTATAGATAAGTCCTATTTGGATTGTAATACAAATTCATTCTAATCATCTCAATATCTTCTCTACATTTTCCTAAGTCTTAGTTGTATTGTCAATTACCAAAATATTCACATTATTAGTAAATTGCAATGAGATTTCATCACAAGGGTAAACCCTAAACCCAAGGATCGTAAACCCTAAACCCTAAACCCTTAGTGTGACCTTGACCCTAATCTTTAATCCCACAATTATGTGTATACTGGTCATGTGCGAGTATATTCAAGGGATGTACTATTCTTAATTTAGTCGACTGGAAAATAGTTGATTTGGTTTCTCGCCGTGATTTTAAATTTGCACTTTTTAAGGAGCTGTGGGTAAGTTTCCTCCCGCCAATTTTTAAATTGTATCCCGCAATTGAAACGGTCGTGTGTCTATGACTGACCTCGGTGAACCTTGTCCTGTTTCTTCTTTTCTTTCCTTCTCAGTTTGGTTGCTGTGCAAGTGTGGTGTGTGGGAAGCTTGGAGGTGGTATAACTGCGGGAGGTGGAGGAGGGCAACGTTTATAGGTTTCGCACCGTTGAGTAGGGTGCTTGCGCGCGGCAACAAGGCACCGGTTGTCTACTTCATAAGGTAAACAAAGTACACTTCTTGCATTCTTCGTGTATTCTAGCAATTAGGATGTGACAGTGATGCTTATTGCTCTAGTTCCAGTTTCTAGTGTGATTCTGAAGCATCACTGTGAGTTTCTTGATTACTAACGCAAAGATTTGGGTTCTAGTATACACTGCGTTTTAGGACTAGAAAACGATATATGACTGGGTGATGACTACTACCAATTTTAGTCCTCAATCCAATCATAACGGACAAGTCAGATTCTATAGTCAGATGTGCGAGCACGCTGTCGTGTAGAGAGGAGTGCGCTTTGAAAATACGCGAGGTATCTGGCTGCGACTTCATATAGTCTGCTACGGAGTTCTGTCAAATCTTGTGGTCTTCGGTCTTCAGTCTTCAGTCTTCAAACTCCTCCCCGTTGGCCTATCCTGTGGTGGCTCTAAAGAGTTAAGGGTAAAGGTGGGTGATAAGAAACCACGGCCTCGGACGGGTAAAACGGGACGGCCAAACCACAAGCTGAAACCGTCCGAAAGATTGGCTCCTAAAATTCAAACCCACGGTGACCAGCAAACGTGCCTCACCGGTGGGAACAACATAAACACGACTGTGTGGGCAATTAACCCCACTTCGCCGCAACAGAGTTTACAAGAACAGAATTGAAATTCAACTAGCCTCCAAAGCTGGCTTGGAATCACAAAGAAAGAAATCAGACCACAAGCCACAACACACTTGTCTCCATCTTCTCTTCTCTTCAAGCCTCAAGTCTTCAATTCTTCCATCCTTCAACTCCAAAGTCTTCAAGTGTTCAAAAACACTAAGAGACTCAAAAGAAGTGTTCAAAAACACAATGTAAAAGTTTCACCAAAGCTGTAACCTTCAAACAAGTGACACAGATGACTCAAAACTTCAAATACTAAGTGTAATAGCTCTCTGAAAAGCTAATTTAGACAACTAACACTTTTCCAAATTTCAAGTCAATCTAAATTACTTTCCGAAAGTTATACGAGTTCAAAGTTCTGCCCCTCCAGATATTCAATCGCTCTTAACTTCTTCTTTAAAACTCCAAATCTCAATTGTAATAACTTTTTGAAGAGCTATGACCATTGTTCACGCACCTTCCAATTCTCAAATAATTCTAAACTACTTTCCAAAAGTTATGAACAATCAAAGTTCTGCCTACCTCTATTCATTCAGATCTCTATAACTTCTTGCTCACAACTCCAAATCTCAATTGTAATATCTTTCTAAAAAACTAAGATAAAGATGCACAGGCCCTCAAAATCTCAAATCAAATTGAGAACTACAGAAAAAGTTGTGGCTCCTCAAAACCTCTGCCCCTCAATGGATGGCCTCGGGTTTTCACAGAATTAAAACCTCAATAACTTTTTCTCTACAACTCCAAATTCAAAATTTAAATTGAGTATGAAAAGCTCTTGAAACAAAGAACAAGATCACAAATTTTCAATTCCATACAATTCAAGCTCAACGAGTTACACACAGTCAAAGTTCTGCTCCAAACCCTTGCTCTCTCACGTGCACACACACACACACACTAAAGAATCTTCCCCCTAACATTTTCCACCTCAAGTGGACGTGGTTACTTCAGCCCATGTCATCCTATCCAAAATACCCTACAAGGTACTTCATTACTTTCTTATCATTCCCACTTTCAACCACATAAAATCCCCTAGTCTTTTATTTATGGGAAGACTAAAAAACTTAGACCTTCCAACAACAAGATAAGTAAAAAAAAAAAACTAAATAAAAAAAACTTATCGTAACATAGCTGATGGTACGGACGTATAAAGGTGTTGATTCGCACAACCTGATTGCCAAGTCGTGGACTTGGTTAGCTGGAAATGTCGTGGTCAGTGGCCGTTGCCGGTCCGGGTTCGAACCCGATCGAGTCCGTCGAGTGGTTGGGCGGCCCACGGCTTGGCTCGCTAGTGAGGCAGGAAAAATACCAGTCAATCCGCTACCTACCCCCCTGAGCAGTGACAAGAACGGTGCAGCACCTACATGCTAACACTTGCCCAAATCCTCAAACCGTGGTTCTCACCACGACCAAACCTTTTTACCTCATCTAACCGTTAGCTGTAATCAAAACATATCTACACTGGTATTAATATCTACGTGATGGAAGAATTTCCATTAGGACAACGCTTTCCCACAGGCGCGTTGCCAAAAGATTTTTGGGACCTCAATTCTGGGCAGCCTGATAAATGTGACTATATTTAGTCATATGTATGTGACTAAGACTAGTCAGAACCATCTGCGCAAATTTAGTCAGCGTATTCAACTCCATGACTAATAATAGTCATATATGTATATATGTATATGACTAAGGATAGTCAGAACCAACTGACTATATTTAGTCAGCTTCTTCAAGTACATGACTAAAATAATGGAATTTAATGATGTCATAATATGACTACTAGTAGTTGGATAATATGGTTGTGATGACTAGAATTAGTCATTCTTTCGGTTTAGATATTGGTGAAGGTTGGTCAGTCATTCACATCTACTAGTAGGTGTTTGAGATGTCATGTCTGTGTATTCTAGTCATGGATGACTGGACTTAGTCATATGTAACAACAAGCGACTGGTAGTCAGAAGTTCACATACATTCAAGTATCCGCCCAATGATATAACCGAATAAAAGCTTTATTTTCGATAAAAAATGCTCATAATCTGACTATGAATAGTCGTTGCTTTCAAAAATCTGACTACAGCTAATGACTACATATAGTCATGAGAATCAAAACGTTCATGAGCGTAAGTGACTAAGTGACCACTGAACTCTACCGCTTCTTAAACTGCCCTCGATCGATAGTTGCTTGTGATTGCCATCCTCTTCACCTGAACATCACAACTACAACTTAGAAAACACTCTCTATTTCACCACCTACACTCCATTAACAAGATCATGAATACCTACCGCAGATCCAATACCACCTCCCACCCCACCTCACAAAACCCACACCACTACCCCATACCCACAAAACCATCATGTTCATACCCAAAACCTCCCCTCCATAGTGTTCGCCAGCACATACGCCTAGGCCTACCCAAAATCTTGCGATCGCTCACGCCATTCTTTGGATTGAGTTGTCCAGCTCTGCATCCAAGATTCCAATGACTCACATTAGTGATAATCAAAACATCCCTCCATCAACATCCTTCGCCTCCACCACCTCACAGCCACCCAACACTACAATATACACACTAATCCAACCTCCTCATTCCAATACTACCACGCACTACATTACCACAAGACACCACCCAACTCCAAAACACTCAAGACTCTAGAAGCATTGATGGTAGGAAGTTGCTCAAACTCCAACGTGGTAGTAAATGGCAATGGCAACTAAAATGGCGGTCCTAAGTTTAGGGTTTAGGTGGCGGCAGTGTCAGAATTAGGGTTTAGGTGGCGGCGATATCAGAGTTAGGATTTTCTCTTCTCGATGACTAAATATAGTCATCAATTTACAAAGATAATGACTACATGTAGTCATAGTTGTTCAATATGTATAACTAATTCTAGTCACATCTCCTTGATTAATGACTATATTTTTTGATTGCTTACTGCAATGATGACTATATTTTTTGATTGCTTACTGCAATGATGACTATTAGTAGTCAACTATTTACTTTATTGTATAATTAGATGGAAGTTCTAGGTCTTTTAATCTTTTATATGATTAGTGTAGAGTGTATAATATTAGATATTCTTGGCAAAAAGTATGTAGTATACCTAATTTTATTTCCAACTATGGATAGTGAAGAATTTCTTCTCCAGACTTTTCAAGTTTTGATTAGTCTCCGGGACATTTGGATTAAATTTTGTATACTCCCTTATGCTAATGTTGGATCTCTATTGTTTTGAATCTTTTGTAGTGCTAAAAAATATTTAATCCTTTGCAACATGTATTCATGTATTTCATCTTTACCTAATTGTACATATTTGGATGCTTCCTAAGAAATGCATCAGTGACCGAGTTGAGGATTTAGAAGATTTTTGTAAATGAGTACTTGACCTAAATACAACAAATGGATGTTGGGTTCACTTCCTTTGACATTAATCCCTCAAGAAACAACCATTTTTTTGGTCAAAACTGTCATAAAATACCCCTTGGTAAAGCAAATTAATTCTTTTAATTTTATAACATTTTTTAAATGAATCTAATCATGATAGTAATTTATAGTTAATATAGTCTCTCCCTCTTCAAAAACTCCCTCTTCAAAAACCAAAAATAGAAACAAATTGATTGCAAGCTCTTAGCCCTTAAACTTCAAGAACAAATTATTTCAATCTTTCCTAAATTTGATTGTTATAAATTTACAAAAGTTATGGTTTTGTGTTCTCAATTGAAGAAATTGATATAATTGTGATAACTAAATGAATTGAGAATTCACTGAAAAAAACTATGATGTTAGAAAAATTAAATGGAAGCCAAAAGCATTGCCATAAAACAATTGGACTTACCTCCAAGTCTAACGTCTTTAATTCAACCCTAAACTTGTGCAACACTAATTCTATTTACAACTTTGTCAAAAGAAAAATAAAATAATAGAAGTAAGATTTGAAAAAAAAAGAAAAAAAAGAAATAATAATAATAACAATCTTAAAAAACTAAAAACTAAATAAATAAATAAATAAATAAATAAGTAAGAGAAGGGAAAAAAAGAGCAAAAATGAAAATAAAAAGATGACGGAGAGACTAGAGGGAGAAGAAGAATACAAGAAAGAGGAAAAAATAGATAAGAGGAAGAAGGAAAAAAAGTAAAAATAAATAAATAAAATATTAGATGGGAGAGAAAAGAAAAAATAAGAAATAAAGGCAAAGAAGATAGAGAAAAAAAACTGAAATGAAGGAGAGAGAAGGAAATAAGTGATAAAAGATGAAAAGATGAGTAACGAAAACAATAAAAAAAATAAAAGAAACCGTAGAAAGGCAGAACAAAATGAAAGAGGAAGAAAATATGGAATGAAGAAAAAATAGAGTAGAGAAAGAACATGAAAAAGATAAACAAAATTTGAATAATTTCAAAAAGAATACAATATAGAAAAGATTAAAACCTTATAGGAACGAAATAAATTCCAAAAAGAGTGTAAACTGAAGAAAGAAAAATCAAATTGAAAGAATAGATCAAATATAAACAAAAGTATATAAATTTGAATTAAAATCATAAAGGCCCCACTCTAAAACCCTCTTACAATTGGCTGCCCAAAAGCATAGTCAAATAATGACTATATATAGTCATATTGTTGCCCAAAACCGTAGTCACATAACGACTAATTCTAGTCATATGGCTGCCTACGCAAAATTTAACAGGAAGAATACGTTCCCTACGGAGTTCCCATTGAGGTCCCCAGAAAATATGACTAGAATCATAGTCATGTGATGACTACAGCCATTTTAGTCATCAAAGTGGTTACTGATGACTGCATTCCAACCAAAAGGAGCTTGTAGTCATATGGCCATAGTCATATTTCTACTGTTTTCCTAGTCGTGCCCTCATTCCATTAACGCAGTTGCAAGCAATAGTTGTTGCATTCAAAACTATGTCCAACACTATCCTAAAGATAAAATAAAATTCATCCGGACGCGCTTATAAAATGAGACCATCGTGCAATTTTGAAATCATATCAAACTTGACGTTCATAGATTGTTTCATAGAAACGCTGCGTGTAGGAAGGTTCTCACTCTAGAAGGTGTGGACATCGCTGCCCATGCCTGGATGAAAATCATGGGTGTAAGTTCGAGTACTTTCTATCGGAATGCGAAGGACGTTGCCGATGGTCATGCGGCTCAAGACGATGGGAATACCGGTTTGCGTAAGCCTAGAGGTCATACGGTAGTGGCTACTGCCGGTCTTGGAGCCATCCTCGATAGACATGCGGACCACATGCCTCACAAGTCTCGTGTTCTCCGATCTGGCGAGAAGGCTGTGGCAAAGGTCCTTCCTGCAAGTTTTAAGTGGAAGGATCAGATACCGCTTCTTGATGATCATCTCGCTGATTGTGGATTGCCGCCAATCTCAACCTCAAGCTTGAGTAAGATTCGGCAAGTGAGCTTGACTGAGTACTATGCCAAGAAAGGTGGAGACAACTTTGCCCGTTGTTCTACGTGTGACAAATACCAGGATCAGAAGAAGCTTACTCAACCTGGAACACAAGCATCATTGCTATGACAAAAGAAGATGCAGGTTCACATTGATTCTGCTTTCACACATCAGGACTTGTACTACCTGAACCGATTTCGATCAAAGCCGTCGCCCCAGGAGGTTCTAACCATCATGCATGATAAGATGGATCACTCAAAGACCGCCTCCCCGGTTTTTTCACATAAAACAAAGCACTTAGATGGGCTTTTGAAGTTTCCTCTTGCAGCCACATGCATGCTTGTCCATGGTCATGTGGACCAGCGTTACGCCCATTACGGCCTTGATTTATACTTCCATGATGCCAATTACACGGTCGGGTTGTTTGCAAAACTATTGCGTCACCTGGCGGCGCCTCTAAAATCATCGTCCCACCAACTCTATCGAGAATCTAGTTCTCATCCATTGTATGCGGCGGTATTACGGGGTGCAGAGATGTGTTTGGATCCATTAGGTCAGATTCCAGATATCCCAGTTCTAGGGAGGCCTTTGCCTCCAATATTGAACGTGCAAATGGACAATGCTGTTGGTGATAACAAAAATAGATTTATTTTCTATTTTTGGTCTCTCCTTGTTGCAAAACGCATCTTCCGCAAGATATATGTTAATTTCATGCTAGTTGGTCATACACATGATGATATAGATGCATTATTTGGACGTTGGAGTATGACACTGAGGAAGGAGAGTTTTCCAACCATTCCTTTGCTCATGAGGTCGTTCATGAAAAATGACAGTGTTCCCACAATCCCGCATCTCATCCAAGAGGTTCCTGACTTTAAGAAGTTCATTGGAGATATGATTGCGGATGGTGATGAAGCTTTGTAGGGTCATACAAAGGCTCATCAGTTCAAGATTTCTGTGGACTCAAGTAGTTGTCCGATAATGAAGTATAAAATCCTTTGTCATGATGAACATTGGCTTCTTAAAGGAGGAGAAGGTAGTGGCATCAAATTGTAGAAGGAGGATTATGAAGGAAGAACTTTATGGCCTTGCGGAGAACCTTATGCATTGAAGCCTTCTACGATGCGGCATCTCGCTGAGGTGGCGAAGGGGCTTTCAGGATTCATCAATCACTGGGAGCAATCATTGCGGGAGTCTGTTGAAGCCAGATTACATTTTGAGCCGCTATCGTACTATTGGCGTGACGTTAGAGATGCTTTGGCTCTTCCAATGGATACACCCATATCATTGGAAGACGGCTTTTGGCCAACGGCGCGAATTGCCCATGCCGTTGAAGATGAGTTCTCGACAGAGGATTGAGGCTTGCGAGGAGTATCGTGAAGATGAGCATTTGGTTGGCCAGAGGCACGATCTCCACCTCCTTCTTTTAGAGTTGGTCGTGATATTTTTTCTGGTTAGTTTGTTGCATTGCGGCCTTGTGATGGAGACGAGCGACCATTTTGGATAACTCAAGCAATTTCAGATCCAAACTCAAATCCGGATATGCCAAACACCGTCCGTATCCAATTCTTCCGCCCTATATCGCGCGACGGGATGTTCTGAAGTTCTTTAAAGATTAAAATACAGATGGCAATCTTCTTGAGTTACCAATCCGACGTCTTGAAGGTCCGAGCGTCCAAAAAGAGGTCCGGGCGGACGGCAACGTCCGGACGTCTGGTCGGACGGAGCGTCTAGCGGTGATAAACGTTTACTGCGGACAAATAGTGAAAACGACGGTGTAAAAAAAATGATAGTAAACTAAAATAGATCAATCGGGGCCGTCCGTTTAGATTGAAAGCCCTCCCGGCCGTCCGATCGGCGAATCGAGGAGCACGCGGCCGACCGACCGGCTAACGGCACGCGGCCAACCGCCGTTCGGTCGAGCGGCGAGCGGCCGTCCAATCGAGAGCTCCACACGCGGGCGTCCGTCAGCCGATCTGTCGTGGATATGATGCCCGCGTGTGGAATTCTTATTGCCATTGATTCGTTTTGGTGTTCCATTTTGGTTAGGTCCGGCCTGATTTGCGCTTGGTTGGATAGTTCCGCAGCAAACTCTCAAAATGGTTCAATGCCAAGAGCTTCTTCAATCCAAATTTTTCGAATCG